>JAUELO010343569.1:0-14787 GCA_032357855.1 Amphibolips quercusostensackenii | reverse complement strand
TAATGGAGGTTTACCCTACGGTTGAAAATGTAACTATTTTGTTGAAACTTAATTCATTTGCTGAAAATTTATATTTTGTGGTTAAAAGTTTAATTTTTTTTTACATAAAATTTGTCTTCTTGCTCAAAGGTTCGACAATTTAGGCAAAGTTTTTTTTGTTTCACGACTGAAAAATTTTTATTTGTTAAAAATTCGTCTTTTTGGTTTAAAAATTAATTTTTTTAGATGAAATTTTATTTATTTTTTTGGGAAATACATATCAACTATTACACTTTTTTGTTGATAACTCATCTTGATATTTTGAAGAATAAATTATCTAAAATATTGTTTTAATCCGTTTATAAAAGTCCTGTGTTACAAATATTGCAATACTAAATTGATGGTGTTTGAATATCAGAGATAATAAAAAATTGGGAAAGGAAAAATCAGGGAATTTTGAAAATGAATTTTTCATTCTGCGAAGCATGTATTAGCTTAAATACAAAAAATGTCTATCAGCTTCAAGTCTTATATCTTATTATTTCTGAAAACCATAATTAATAATTTCGAATTAAAAGCGTCTGAAATTAAAAAATATATATATATATATATATATATATTGAACGATTTTAAACCATATAGTTAAAAAAAAGAATTTGAAATGTATAATTTGTATGTCAAAGCGCTGAAAATTACACAATTTTTAATTTAAAAAACCATTGACTTTAGTAGAAATTGCAACTTTATTGGATAAAATTTCAACTTTTTGATTGAAAACTCAATAATTTTCTGAAGAAGGCATCTTTTTTTCTTATTGAAATTTACATTTTGTGTTGAAAAATACACTGAAATTTTTTTAGAAGAAAATTCTACTATTTTGTTGAAAATTGAACTATTTTTGCAAAACTTATCTTTTTAATCTAAAAAAATCATCCATTTCAGTAGAAATTGCATCTTTTTTGGATAAAATTGCAAGTTTTGTTGAAAATTCAACTTTTTTTTGCAACACTTATCTTTTTAATTAATAAAATTATCTATTTGAGTAGAAATTACATCTTTTTAGATGAAATTGCAATTGTTTGATTAAAAATTCAACAATCTTATTAAAAATTAATATATTTCGAATGAAAAATTCTACTATATTTTGTTAAAAGTTCAATCTATTTTGTTAAAAATTCAATTATTTTTTGGAAAACTTATCTTTCTAATTTTAAAAATAATTCATTTTAGTAAAAGTGGCATCTTTCTTGGCTAAAATTGTAAGTGTTCGATTAAAAATTCAACAATTTTGTTAAAAATTGATGCTTTTTGGGTAAAAATTAAACTATATTAATGAAAATTAAAATATTTTGCAGGAAACTAACTATCTGATTTGATTGAGGATTTATCTGCTTTATTGGAAATTTGTGCTTTTTTCAATGCACCTGCTTTTGATTTCGAATAAAAATCTTTTCTTGCTTAAAATATCAACTATTACATATTTCGTTGTAACCTCATCTTTTTTCGTTGAAAATACAACTACTTGTTTAAACGTTGAACTACTTTGGTAATTAATAAAAAAAACCGTAAGATTTTACCCACTCAATCATCTAATGTTATTTTTGAATGAGATGGGGGGGGGGGTGAAAATTATACAGACCCTACAGAGGAGTTTTTGGTTAAGAAAAGAAATTATCATCCAGAAAACAAAACGAATTTTGAGGCAAAAAAGAAAATTTTTCAACTCAATTAAAATACTTAAATTTTCAGTAAAAAATTTTTTGTTTCAATTTTTAAAAAAATGTACTTACAATCCTTTTGTACTCGTTCATAGATTGTCTATATAATACTTAAATTTGGAAGGGTTGGAACTTAAATTTTTCAGTCTTGTATACTTTTAAACTGGACATTGAAAACTTTGCAAATTTTCTTATTTTTTAAGTTTTAAGAGTGTCATTTTACTGAAATTTTTAATTTTTCAATTTGTAATAATTCGTCTTTACAGTGTTTAAATTTATTTTGACGCTTTAATTTTGAAGAGTGGCCATTTTAATCAGGAAATAGTATTTTATGATACAAAGATGCAAAAGTGGCGTTTACCAACGAGTGTGATGTCATCCCAAGCCGTAGTCGAGTCGGTGGCACCGCAGGTGCCGATGACGAGACGGAGGCGAGGGCTGAAAACATCACGCGAGTTGTTAAACGCCATTGTATCCTTGTATCATACGCTATTTTTTGTAACAAATGCCACGAAAGTTTGTGCAAGTGGTACGTAGACGTATGAGGAGGGTGGCGCGTGGGTCAGGGGCGCAGCAGTCGAGATGCAGGTTAGGCGGGTGAAGCGTAGTGCGCATGTCCATCGATAGAAATAATTTTCTTATGCAAAGTGCGCATGCCTAGCGATGTAAATCATTTTTCCTGATCGAAGTGCGCATGCTCAACGATAAAATTTTGTTTTTGTTTCTGGGAGTGCGCATGCGCATCGATAGAATTAGTTTTTTGGAAAAAAGGCTCTCTTTGGACACAGAATACAGGCATTTAAAGGCGTACTTTCGGGGCATGTGTTGCAAAAAATAATTTTCAATATTTTCCTAGTTCTCAAACACTTTTTTCTATTTATATAAAACAATTCAAACTCATAAGGCTGGACAAATTTCCATATTTATACTAAACTCCATTTTGTGATCTTCCAAAAAAAGTGCATACGTGTTTTTTTATATTAATAGGTGCTGCCCACCACCTTACGTTTCTACCATACAAGATGATTCTTTAACAAAATGTTATGCAATATATTTATCGTCTTTCAAATTTTTATAATTTCAATTTAAAATTATAGTTTTGAATGCGCATTTCTAAACAAGTTTCAATGTTTGAGGCCTTGAAACTAAAGTTTTTTCTTAGATTAATTTTTTAATTGATTCTTCGAGATTTAACATTTTTATTTTTACAATATTGCAGTATAAAGCAGTTTCGAATCGTCAAGATTAAAATTGTAAAATTTCAAAAAATGAAATCATATTACAGGAATTTCGTTTTTATATTCTTTATTTCAATTTCCAATGTAATATTTTTAAATTGTCCAATTTTTAGATAAAGATAAAAATTAAACTATTTAAAATTGAGACATCAGTAAATGAATAACTTCTGTAATTTAAATGGCAACAATTTTAAGTTCTGAATTAACATGCTAAACGCTAAATTTTTCCTGATCACAGGTTTCAATTTTGCAAATGGAATTAAATTGGTTGAATTTCAGAAAGTATAATTAGCAATTTAAAAATTATTTATTTTTAAGAGATTCCAATTCATTTAATAATAATTATGAAATAATTCACTTCAAATAATTGAAATTTTAAAGGGTATAAGTATAAAAAAGTTTCAATATCACAATTTTTTGTGGATAAATTTTTTTCAGTTTTAAATGAATTTTGCATTCGCTAAAGTTTCAACGTTCTGTTGTCGTAATTTTTTATTTTTAATGTTTTCCATTTAAAATTACTATTTATTTTGAAAGTTTTTTAAAAATAATTTAATTTATTTTGTGATATTAGAAAAAGTGCAATCATCTTTACTGTTAAATTATAATTTTTTTATTTAATAACAATTTAAAATTCTAGAATATCAGAAGCTTTACCTTTAAAAGATTTAATTTATTCAAATTCAAAAGTCTTCAATTTTTAATTATTCAATTTTAAACGCTTTTAATTAAAAATAATACAATTTCAATTCCTCTCAGTTTTAAATAACCCCATTTATAAAATTCAAATTTTAAAATTTACAGTTTTTAACGTTTTGATATTGTCCTATTTTCGTAATTTTAATCTGAAATCATTAAATGTTGTGATTCTTTCAATAAAAATAAAAATTTTTTATTTTAAGCGTTTAGACTTAAAAATTATACAATTTAACTCCTTTTCACTGGACATTTTTGTATTTAAGATAATACATGCTTCGCAGGGTGAAAACTTCATTTTCAAAATTTCCTGATTTTTCCTTGACCAATTTTTTATTACCTTTGACATTCAAATACCATCATTTTAATAATGTAATATTTTCAACATAGGACCTTTTATAAACGCAATAAAACAATATTTCATATACAAAATTAAAAATATAAAGTTTATTTACTAATTTTGAGCAAAACAAAATAATTTTTTACCGTACATAATGACTTTTTAACAAAATAATTACATTTACTTCAAAATAATTGATTTTCTATAATACAAAGATGAATACTCAACAAAAAATTGTAGTGGTTAATACGCATTTGAACAAAAAAAGATGAAATTTCATTTCAAAAAAATGAATTTTAAAACAAAAAGACAAATTTTCAACAAATAAATATTTTTCAGTCGTGAAAGAAAAAAAAGTTTACCTAAATTGTTGAACCTTCAAGCCAAAAGACAAATTTTATGTAAAAAAGAAATTAAACTTTTAACCAGAAAATAAGAATTTTCAGCAAAAAAATGGAGTTTCAACATAATAGTTAAATTTTCAAACAAAGAGTAAACCTTTATTCAGAAAAAACAAACAAATCTTTAACAGAGTAGTTCAACTTTTACCCATGTAGTTGAATTTTTATTTTAAAAAGGTCTATTTTTAACAAAATAGTTAAATCTTCGACAAAATAAAGTTGAATTTTGCAACTAAAAAGTAACAATTTTTTTAAAAAGTTGTACAATTTTCAATCAAACAGTTGCCATTTTATCCAAAAAGATGCAATTTAGATTTAAATAGGTTATTTTTAATTTAAAATATAAGTTTTCATCCTGAAAATATTTCAGTTTGACTTTTCAACATAAAAATATGATTTTTAAACAAGAAGTAAATTTTCAACGAAGTAGTTGAATTTTCAACAAAACATAGTTGAATTTTTCTACAAAAAAAGTATACATTTTTAACAAAATTATTAAATTTTCAATCAAACAGTTTCATTTTTATCCTAGAAAAACGCGATTGCGAATAAAATAGATAAATTTTTAAACTCAAAATATAAGTTAAAAAGTTTCAAATTTTAGCGTAATAAACTCTATAGGAAATTTATAAACTGAAACCCAAAGGGACAACAGATTAATTTTATTGTGTGAAATCCCGGCAATAAAATTTACTATTTCTATTTACAATACCCAGTTTAAATATCTGAGGTGAAACCTCGGGTAAAACAGCTTTCTAGGATTTTAATCCCAGGCGAGAAGAAGAAGCAAGTGAGGAGTAATGCGCTGGACGCAATGGTGGGGGTATACTGAGCAGATAAGCCGGTGCGAGACGGGAATCGCCCGGACCAGCAGTCTAGTGGTCCCTCAGCTGCGTGAGGGGAAGTTGGGTGGTGGGAGTAGATCAAGTTGGTAGGTTGCGATCAAATGGCCACTGCTCATTCCTTATTTGCAAAAGTTTTAAATTTGTACAAAAATTGCTAAACATCTGCATTCTACAATCCCATAAACTCAATCTATTTACCTTTCAAACCTAAGAAATCCAGAAGTGTTTTTATACGGTGAACATTTTTAAGGTAGTTTTCGTGCCAAAAATAAGATCTTTGGAAAAGATAGTTTTTTAAAATCATTTTAAGGATCAAAATAGTATAGCTGATGATGTCAGTTCAATTAAAAAATATTATTTTTAATAAAAAAATTTTTAAACAAATATCTATGTATAAAGATTATTCACTTATATTTAAAATGGAAACATCATATTTGTAAAAAATATTGTCTTCTAAAAAAAAGCTGTAATTATGTTTAATTATGTTAAATGTTTCGATTTCTTTTAAAAAGGATTGACAAATTTCAATAATAATATCTATCTGAAAAATCCGTTTCCTCTGAAAATTTGTTTGGAAAAAGATTTATTGGTTAATATCGAATATTTCATTATTTAAATAGATAGTTTTTGAATTTGTTTTGAACTCCTATCAGTTAAAAAATATTCTATTAAAAAAGGACTTTATATATGCTAAAAAAAGTAAATAAAAAATCGAAATGAGCAATATTTTTATTTTTTTTTTAATAATTCAAAAACATCAGCAAAACGAGAATAAAGGCGTTATGAAAGGTGATTTCGACACTTGAATAACGATTCCCCGTTAAATTTTAAACAAAAATATTTATCGAACAAGCAGCATGACACCTTCATTTATTTACCTATCTGTAATAAATTGAGCAAGATTTTAAAAAATCGATAAGGTGAATAATTAATGATTTTATCATGATTTAATCTCCAAAAGAAAAAATTCCCCGAGCACGAAGGATAGTCTAAGAAATATTTTGGTTATCACTTTCTTTAAATGATTCATTATTAACTTGCACAAAGTGAATTTTTCAAAAATACTTTTTTTAATTTTACAGAATATTTTTGATAAATCCAATTATTTTTAGACTGAATTCATTTCAAATCAGGCGGTTTCTACACCTGAGTTTGAACAATCTCTCAGGGACGAAATATGTTGTTTTTTAGACGAAATTGGGCAATATGTATTTTTCCGATTTGCGTAAACAAATGTCTACCAAGTTATACGTATTTGAATTTTCTGTTTTGTTTTTCAAAAAAAAAATACATTTTTTTTTTATTTAAACCTCTGTAACTTTGGACCTCATTAAGATATTTAATATTTCTCAAAAAGTAAAATTTTCAAATTTTTCGCAAACAACGGCAGATACGGCAAAATGCTAAGACAAACGTTTGCAGGTCTGATAAATAAAAAATAAAATTATTGTTGTTCTTTTGTGATACCTTGCATCAATGACGAGAAAAATTCAAAAATTATATTCTTAGGAAAAAAATTCTTTCGTCCTCAAAAATGGTTTAGCCCAGATAAAACTGATAGGATGCCTTTTTTATATCAGCAGAAACTTACAGAAAATAAAAAAAAAGGGTAGGATTTTCCAAATTTTTTTTTATTTTTTCAAAATTCGAAAAAAAATTAAAAAGATTTTCTGGAAAACCTTATTATTTTTATTTTTGTCCATATTTTTTACAGTTTCTGCTTATATGAAAAAGATGCATTCTATCAGTTTTATGTGGGCTAAACCATTTTTGACGCCAGAAGAATTTCTTTCCCTAAAAATATAATTTTTTAATTTTTCTCGTGAATGATGCAAGATACCACGAAAGAGCGAGAGTTATTTTCTGTAAGCCTTTTTCGACTTTCAAATTTTCACTTTACCATTTTTTGTCTGTGGTTGTTTGAGATAAAAATGAGATGATTCGACTTCATAAAAAAAATTTTCCATTACCATAAAAGTTACTGAGCTGGCATAAAACTCACATATCTTCCTTATGACAGACTAAATTCAACAAAAAAATTGAAAAAATTAAAGAGTATGACTTCTAGCTAAAATAAAGTTAGAAGTTAAAGAGGTTTGGATTTTTTTTTTTTAAACAAACTTCAAAATGCGAATAAGCATATGTTCGTGAAAAATTTTTTGTAAATAAAATTGGAAAAATATGAATCGCATACTTTCCTATAAAAACAACATATTTCATTTCCGAAAGATCCTGTGTCTTTCAATGCCTATGACTCATTAGGAAAATAATGCATTTTGAAAAAACTTTCTTTCAATTTTTGAAAATTCGCAGATAATTTTCAAATAATTATAACAGATTCAAAACAATTTTTGATCAAACTTTGGAATACAGGTTCCTTTATTTTAATCTTTTTGTGATATATCCAAATACCAATTTGCCACGATGACCTAAATTTTTATTTAACTTATGCCGGATTTTAAATGGAATTGGTTGAAAAAAAAAGTTTTAGGATAGGGTGAAAGAAATTTTTTTCGGAGAAACAAAAATTTAAGTTTTTTAAAATAAATGTACAAGATACGTGAAAAAATTTTTATCAAAAGTTGTTCTCCTAAAAGAGACCTACAAAAAGTTATTTCCATTTTTCGTTATTTTGAAATGTTTTCTGAACATTCAAAAAAATATTTTTTTTGCAACATAGTTGTATTTCTTTCTCATAGATAAAAACGTGTAAGAAGTCACTTGGTTACGATCCTCAGGTAGAAATAACATTAGTGGCATTGTTTTCGGTTGTTTTTAAATTTTTGTATAAGAATTTTTTTTTCTGTAAATTTTAAAAAATTACATTTTTCCAAGTAACGCTTAAACTATATATGGGGTGTTGTTTCTATCTTCTAAATTTTCCCAGGAATTTGAAAACATTTGTTTATTCACTTGAAACCCTCCGAAATTATTTTAAAGCTTCTAAAGTTTTTTTTAAATATTTAAAAATCTTCATTTCTAAAAATCTTGTAACGTTTAAACTCATTTTTTAATATCTTCAATTCTTCTAAATATTTCTTGAATTTACTGAATTTTTGTTTTGTTTTTTAAAAATATCAAATTGAAACATTTTGCTTAAAAATTTTCTACACACTTTTTCGAAATTTTAGGAAATCTTTTGAAATGTTTAAAAAACTTTTCTAATTTTCTCGTCTGAAGTTCATTTTTCAAAATGAAATATCATTTACAATTTGCACAAGAATCTTAAGATAATTCTTATTTTTCATTTTTCATCTTCTAAACCTTCTAATCTATAAAAACTAATCAAACTTTTTTTTTTTAAATGCTGCAAAATGTAAAAGATTGTCTTAGATTATTTTAGATTTTTCTTTGACAATTCTATAAGTCTTTTAAAATGTTTTTAAATCTTATTATAAAATCTCTTAAAATTTATTTTTTGAAATAAAAAATCATTTTAATATTTACAAGGAACCTAAAAATTTCATTTTTATTTTCCTGCAACCTTATAAAAGTCTTAAAAAATCTTTACAAGTTTTAATTATTTTTAAATCGCTTCAAGACTTCTGAATATCTCTTAAACCTACTCAATTTCGTTCTAAAATTATGCAATATGTCATAATTGCAAAGTTTGTCTTAAAAATCTTTTGCACTCTTTTCGAAAATTTTAGGAAAAATTTAAAAATCTTTTTTAATCTTTTTCAATTTTCTCTTGGAATCATAACAAAACAATCATTAAAATTTTTTACAAGAATTTTTTTTATTGTCTTGACACCCTGCGAAATTCAGTTTACCTTAACATTTTTTAAATCATGAAAAATTAAAAAAATTGTCGCAAAGTCTTCCATATTCTTTTTCCACACATTTTAAAATCTTCAAAACTTAAAATTATTTTTTTTTTAAATAAAACTAAAACTATTAAAAAATTTTCCAGAAATCTTAAGTCAATTTTAACGAATCAATTTTATGAATAAATTTATTTAAAAAATAAATTCATAATTTAATTTTTCTTATCTTGCTTAAAATGTAAAAAAGTTTACAAGTTATAGAGTAGTAGCGAAATTTCAAGGATTACCATGTTCTAAATTTAAAATTAAAAAAAAAATTGTGATGTTTTAAAAAGCACAAACATACCTGAGTAATATTTTGAACTTTTTGTGTACAAGGTATGATTATACTGTTGCTGTTTAAAACAAAAAACCAATATTATAAGTTAAAATTGTTTTAAAATCCTTTTTCATCTGAAATTTGGCTAAAAAGTTTTCTTTTCAAATAAAAAAATGTCACCAATGTTTTTTTCTACCTGATGATCATTATCAACTGACTTCTTGTACGTTCCTTAGCAGTCAGAAAAGAATACAGCTATGTCGCAAAAAAATACACATTTTTGGAAATACTTAAAAAAGTATAAAATATCGAAAAAGGTAAAAGGAAGTTTTTATAGATATATCCTGAAAAAGAACAACTGAAGGGTGGCAGTACAGAAATAGGTAACCAACAAAATATGAATTTGTCAAAAAATCGAAAAAATATTCGGTTAAATCGAAAACACTATTGAAAGATGAAAAAATGTCTACTTCTGATCCTAAATGTTGTTGAATTGAAGTGAAAAAGTTTAATTAAAAGAAGTTATCCAAATTTGAGAAACTGGATGTGGAAGTTTTGTCAATCTCAAGTGACTCTAACCTAAAGTTAGACCAGACTTAACGGCGGGTTGCGATAACAAATTTTTTGAAAAGATTCAAAAATGATTTAAAATTTGAAAAAATTTCAAGACATTTCAAACCAAATGTAGGTTTTCCAAAGTTTTTAAATTAAATTTTGAATTGTTTCTCAAGATTTTAAGGAAAAGTTAAATTGATTCTTCACATTGATAAATTGATTTTAAGAAAATATTTAAACAAATTTTAAAACATTATGAAGGATTTCCTAAAGTTACGAAAAAGAATGTCGACGATCTTAAAGCAATCTTTTTTAATTTGGCAAAATCGCAAAATTTTAGAATAAATTTCAAAACAGTTTAAAATATATTTAGAAATTTTAAAGAAATTTCGACAATAATTTGAAATTTGAAAATGTATACATTAACAGTGATTCTTTATTTTAAAAAATTAATTTAAAAATTATATTGAACAAGATTTTAAACCATTACAAACGATTTCCAAAGTTTTCAAAAAATACAAAAATAATTTTAAACCTTAAATGATTTTTAAAAAGTTTTAAGAGAATACAAAATTTTTGTAAAGATTTCTAGGAAAGTTCTAAATAATTTTCTATTTAAAAAAATTCATATGAAGTATATGTTTGAAAAGTTTTAAAAATATTCCAAAAGATTTACAAAATTTTCTAAAAAGAATCTCGAAGACTTTCAGAAAATGTTATTAATTTTGCAGAATTTTTTCAAAGCTTTTGTATAGAAATTCGAATCATTTTAAAGTATATCTATAAGTTTAAAAAATCTTTTTTAAATACTTTAAAATTTTCAAAAATTTCGAAAAACTTTAAATAAAATGTAGATTTTTGAAGAAGATAATAAAAATTACTTATTAATGAAAATTTCTTAAAATCTCTGACAATATATAAGTAATTCTTTATTTTGAAAAAATTTATAAAAAATTAATTTTAAGGTAATATTTGAAAAGATTTTAAAAGTTTACGGAAAATTTTCAAAATTATTAAAAATGGATCCGGAAGATTTCAAGACATTTTTAGGAATGATTCGAGTTATTTGTATAACTTTAAAGCAAATAAACAAAGAAGCCTGAAAAATTTTAGATTGAAAATTCATCTCCTTTGATAGAAATTTCATCTTTTTTTATTCAAATTCCAAATGTTAGTTTCAAAGTTATAATCTTTTATAGCTGAGAATTCAAAAATTTTATTGAAAATTCGTCTATTTGTATGAATTTAAATCTTTTTGATTGAAACCAAAAAATATTTTTTAGTTTGATTCTTAACTATTATATTTTTCGTTGAGAATTCATTTTTTTTGTTAATAATTTAAATACTTGGTTAAAAGTTAAACTTCATTGTTAAAAATTTACTTTGTCAGTTAAAGTTGATCATTTTAGTTCCAAATTAATCTCTCTGGTTGAAAATGTAACCATTTTGTTAAAATTTTTCTTTTTTGGACTACTTTGTTCAAAGGTCATTTTTTTCGTTGAAGATTAATCAATTTAGTTAAAAAATTTTCTCTTTGTAGAAAATTAATGTTTTTGATATAAAATTCATGCATTTGGTTAAAAAATCACTTTTTTGTGGAAAATTCATATTTTTAGGTTAAAAAATTATACATTTTTTTGCAGAAAATTCGTCTCCTTTAGAAAATATATAATGTTTGTTGCTTCAAAATACAACTGATTGAAAATTAATCTTTTTTGTAATGAATTTTGTATAGAATCCAAGTATCTTCGTAGAAAATATAATTCTTATTTAAAACTCATATTTTGATGTTGGAAAGTCAAAATAAAATCTTTTATTTAAATAAAAATTCAAATATTTTTGTTATTATTTGTCTTTTTAATTTAAGAATTCATCTATTTTAGAAGAAATAGCATCTTTCGTGTATAAAAATGCAACTGCTTGTTTGAAAATTGAACGATTTTGTTAAAAAGTCATCCTTTTTGGTTAAAAATTCAACTATTTTGCTGAAATTTCAACTATTTTGTGGAAAATTTACTTTATGTTTAAAATTAATATTTTGTTGTTAAAAATTTCACTAATATCTTGTTTAGATGAATATTTGACTTTTTTAAATGTAAAAATTTATTTATTTTTGTAGAAGTTGCATCTTTCTTGTATACAAATGCCATTGCTTGTTTGAAAATTAAACAATTTTGTCAAAAAGTCATCCTTCTTGGTTGACATTTTAACTGTTTTGTTAAAAATTCGTCTTTTTGGGTTGAAAATTCAACTATTCTGTAGAAAATTTACTTTTCGTTTCAAACTCATATTTTAATGTTAAAAAGTCAAAATAAAATCTTTTTTGAATGAAAACTCAACTTTTCCTTTAGAACTGTATCTTTTTAATTTAACAATTTATCTATTTTTAGTAGAAATTGCATCTTTCTTGTACGAAAATGCAACTGTTTGGTTGAAAATTGAACGATTTTTTTGAAAAGGCATCCTTTTTGGTTGAAAATTCAGCTCTTCTGTTGAAAATTCCAAAATCTCGTAGAAAATTTACTTTATGTTTAAAACTCATATTTTGTTGTTGAAAAGTCAACTAATATATTTTTTGGATGAAAATTCAACTATATTTTTTTAATTTGTCTTTTGAATATAAAAATTCATCTATTTTAGTAGAAATTTTATCTTTCTTGAATAAAAATGCAACTATTTTGTTGAAAATTTACCAATTTTTTAAGAAGTCAACCTTTTTGGTTAAAAATTCAACTATTCCGTAGAAAATTCCGTTTTCGTTTGAAACTTACATCTTGATATTAAAAAGTCAAACTGAAATCTTTATTGGATGAAAATTCAACTTTTTTTTTGAAAATTTGTCTTTTTAATTCAACAATTCATCTATTTTAGTAGAAATAACATCTTTCTTGTATGAAAATGCAACTGTTTGGTTGGAAATTGATTGATTTTGTTAAAAGGTCATCCTTTTTGGTTAAAAATTCGACTGTTCTATTGAAAATTTAAATATTTCGAAGAAAATTTACTTTATATTTAAAATTCATATTTTTTTATTGAAAAGTTAACTTGTATCTTTCTTGGATGAAAATTTTACTTTATTTTTTTTAATTTGAGTTTTCAACTTAGAAATATATCCTTTTTGGTTGAAAATTCAACTATTTTGTTAAAAATTCGTCTTTTTGGGTTGAAAGTTCAACTATTTTGTAGAAAATTTACTTTTTGTTTAAAACTTATATTTTGATGTAGAAATTCAAACTGAAATCTTTTTTGGATGAAAATCCAACTATTTTTTGAACAAGTGTCTTTTTAATAAAAAAGTGCATCTATTTTAGTACAAATTTTATCTTTCTTGAAAAAAATGCAACTATTTTATTGAAAATTTACCAATTTTGTTAAAAAGTCCTCCTTTTTGGTTCAAAATTCAACTATTTCGTAGAAAATTTAGTTTCCGTTTGAAACTCACATCTTGATGTTAAAAAGTAAAACTGAAATCTTTTTTGGATAAAAATTCAACTATTTTTTTGAAAATTTGTCTTTCCAATTTAAAAATTCATCTATTTTAGTAGAGTTAACATCTTTATTGTATGGAAATGCAACTGTTTGGCTGAAAATTAAACGATTTTGTTAGAAAGTCATCCTTTTTGGTTAAAAATTCGACTGTTTTATTGAAAATTTAAACATTTCGTAGAAAATTTACTTTTCATTTGAAACTCATATTTTGATGTTGAAGAGTCAACTATAATCTTTTTTAGATGGACATTCAATATTTTCTTCTAAATTTGTCTTTTCAATTAAAAAATTAATTTATTTTAGTAAAAGCTGCATCTTTCTTGTACAAAAATGCAACTGTTTGGTTAATAATTTAATTTTTTTATTGAAAATTCGATTATTTCGTAGAAAATTTATCTTTCGTTTAAAATTTATATTTTATCATTAAAAATTCAACTGCAGTCTTTTTTGGTCAAAAATTCAACTATCTTTTTGAAAATTCATCTTTTTAATTTAAAAATTAATCTTCTTTGTTTGAGTATTCAACTATTTTTGCAAAATTTTCGTTGAACCAGTATAATGAGAAATCAATTTTTTTGTCATAGATTCATACTTTTAATTGAAAATTTATCTCTTTAGTTGAAAGTTGAACTAATTTCTTGTAAACTGATCTTTTTCAAGCGAAAAGTCAAATTCGTGGGTAAAAATTGAACCAATTTGTCGAAAATTTGTTTTTTATTAAGGGTTTATCTATTTCTTTAATGTTTAACTATTTTGTTTAAAATTGATGTTTTCGCTACACATCATATTTTCTAGTTGAAAATTCAATTTTCGTATAGAAAATTCGTCTTTCGACTTGAAGTTTTAACAATTTAGGTCAACTTTTTTTTCTTTCATGTTTAGTTGTTGGAAATTCGTCTTTTTGCAAGCCTCTGACACACGCGTTGTGTCGTATGTCAGAGACCGGAGGCTTGCTTCTCTTCACCCACTCAAAATTTTACATATTGATATGTGTATGGAAAAGTGAATAATAGTAATTTAAAACAAAAAAAAATTCCTGGGAGTTAACTATTTTTCACTTTTAATGACTTTCTTAAACCAACTTCAAAATTTCACCGTATCAAAGAACAAAAATTCTAGAAATATCTTCTTACGTTTGCTTTGCTCGTAAGTTCGAGCGCGCTTGGGGCGCATGGGTGTTGTATCTCGCGCTTCGCGCTCGATGATATATTTACTTCGCGCTTCGCGCTCGGTTCTTTTCAATTTTTGCACCTCGGTCTCGTGTTAGGTAAAAAGAAGAAGCTTTTTTTTTATTTTAGATTAAAAAGGGTGCTTATTTACTTAAGGTTCTAGCGGCCTTAAGCGGGATAAATTATATCTACGAATTAGCTTAGAATTATATGTAATACACACGCTGTTGCGCGCTTCGCGGGCTGATGCTCGCTTTGTAAGCTTTATCGC
>JAUELO010343471.1:0-14788 GCA_032357855.1 Amphibolips quercusostensackenii | reverse complement strand
ATGAGCTCATAATTGGACGAAGCCTTAATTAAGAAGGATTAACACAACATTTGGCCCAGATTTCGGCGATTACATTCAGTTACCATATCAGAATTTCTTCAAGTCATTAAAGTATCCTTGGGAAATTTTTCTCTGACCAGCAAAAATCCTCACAATTTTCTGCCAACCTTGGGTTACTTGACCTCCTTCTCCATTGAGTGATTGTCATCACTGTCAACAATTAAAGATTACGGAAAGAAATTTCAATCGTGATGTAAGAGGTTGTGCATAAATATAATTTATTTATATATATATTTTTTTTCAAATTACATTTTTGAGGGTCCGTAAATTTTCACCCCCTCCCCTTTATATTGCATAATTTTTACGGATTGAATTTTTTTATCAATTTATTTTGTTTTTATCTAAAATTTTTACCAAAAGAGATAAATTTTTTAATAAAAAAGACAAGTTTTTACCAAAAGTTAAATTTTTAATTCAGAAAGATTTTTCAGTCAATATAGCAAAAAAAAGCCATATAAAATTCTGAATTCTCAAGCCAAAAGGGAAGCCTTATACAGAATAGTTGAATTTTCTACCAAATAATTGAATTATCAACCAAAAAGATGAATTTCAACCTAAAAAACTAATTTTCTACTAAAAAAACGAATTTTTAACAAGGTATATAAAATTTTAACAAATTGCTGAATTGTTAACCAAGAAAATCAAATTTTTACGGATCAGGACAAATTTTCAATAGAATATATTCATTTTTAACCAAATAGTAGAATTTTCAACAAATTTAATAAATTTTTTGCCAAAAAGATGAATTTTTGTCAAAGCAGTTAACTTTTAGTAAACCGTTGAATTTTAAATCTATTAGTTAAATTTTTACTTGAAAAATTAATATCAAAAGAAAAAGTTGAATTTTGAACAAAGTACTTTAGTTCAGTTAATCCAAAAAAATAAATTTTTAACCAAAATTGTGAATCCTAAACCAAAAAAATTAATTTTCAAGAAAGAAGTTCAACTTTTAAATCAAGTTGAATTTGTTCACCGAAAATTATTGATTTTCAGTGACAAATGCGAAAGTTGATATTTCAACCAATTATGATTTCAATTTGGAACTAGAAACAGTTGAATTTAACAAAAAAAAAGGAATTTTCAATAAAATAGTTGCATTTGTAGCAAAAACAATTTGTTTTTGCCGAAGTTGAACTTTTATCTAAGTAATAATTTTAAATCATAAAAAGTGAAATTAAATAAAAAAACGAATTTTTAACAAAATATTTGAATTCTCAACTTACAAATATTAAAATACAGCAAAAAAGTTGTATTTTGAACAAAAAAATTGATTTTCTACCAAAAAAGACGAACTTTTACAAAATAAATAAACGTTCAAGTAACTAGTTTAAATTTTACCCAAAAGGATCAACTTTCTACCAAAAAAAAACAAACTTTTTACATTATACATGAATTTTTAATTAAATATTAAAGTTCTTTAAGGAGGGGATTAACTGTCACCAAAAAAGCGACTTTTTGAAAAAAAAATTTTTAACTAAAAAATATGAGTTTTTCACTGAAAATAAAACCGTTAAATTTTCAGATAAAAAAATTCTTCTCTTTACAAGTAAAAAAAAATTATCTAAATAGTGCAATTTTCAACCCAAATAATAATTTTCTAAAAAAGACCAATTTTCAACAAAATACACCAATTTTTAATCAAATAATTGAATTCTTAACAAAAATTAATGTTATACTAAATAGCTGAATTTTTAAACTAAAAAACATTAATTTCAAACACGAAGTAAAATATTAAAATTTTTATTTAATCAATGAATTTTTAAATTAAAAAAAAAAAGAATTTTTCACGAAACATTTTAATTTTCATCAAAAAAGCTCATTTTCATCCAAACCATTGAATTTTCAACAAAAATCAATTTTATATCAAAAAGTTGGATCTTTAAGCTAAGAAAAATCAGTTTTTTATCCAAAATGAAATATCTGAGTTTTAAATTAAGAAATACATTTTCAAGTTTAGGACACAAATTTTCTATACAAAATCTTAATTTTGATCAAAAAAGTTAATTTTAAGACAAACCGTTGAATTTTTATAATAATACATAAATTTTTAGTCAAAAAATTAATTTCAAACAAAAACGAATATTTAATAAAGTAGTTCAATTTTCAAGCAAAGAGATAAACTTTCAACTAAAATTAGAAATCTTTAACAAAAAAAAAAGAAATGAAGTTTTAAGAAATTAGTTGGACTTTCAGCCAACAGAAACAGTTTTTTATAACTAAAAAATACGAATTTTCAACAAAACAGTTGCATTTTTAACAGTAAATAATTGTTTTTCTACGACAAAGGTGAATTATCAGCAAAATACAGAAATACTTGACCAACTAGTTCAATTTTCAAATTTCAATCATGAACTAAGAAATACAAAAAAAAAATAGTTAAATTTTCAACCAAGAATGTTAATTTTCTGTAAGAAAGAACGAATTTCCAACACAGAATTTATACATTTTTGATCAGATAGTTTTTTGTTTTCGTTAAATTCGATACATTTTCTATCAAAACCTTGATTTTTTTACCGAAAAACATCAAATTTCAACACAAATTTAAATAGTTGAATTTTCATTAAAGAAATGAGAATATAATTTAAAAAAATGAATTTTCTACAAAACATTTAACTTTTTATCATAGAAGTTAATTTTCAACGAATTAATTGCTTTTCAAGCCTATATAGTTAACTTTTCAATTGAAGGATCTATTTTCAATAAAATATCTGATATTCCGACCAAAAAATATTTCAACTTTAAATCCAAAACAGTACAATTTAAGCAAAAAATACAAATTTTCAGCAAAATGCATAAATTTGAAACTAAAAATGAATAATTTGAAACGAAAATTTTTTATGTTTAACATCTACAAAAATTTATTTTCTACCCATAAAGATAAATTTTTAACAAAATACATAAATTTTCAATCCGCTAGTTCAATTTTTGACGGAGAGGGTTTTTTTCTACCAAAATAATCAAATTTTCAACAAAATACATGAATTTTGAACCAAATAGTTCAATTTTCAACTATAAGTAATAATTTTTTACCGAAAGAGTAGAATATTTTGCAAAATACATTAACTATTAACAAACTGATTAAATTTTGAACTAAAAAAGGTAAGCTTTTAGCAACAATGGAACACTACAATTTTCAGTTAAAAAAATTAAGTTTGAAACAAAAATTAATTATTAACAAAATAGTTCAATTTTTAAACAAAATGTGAATTTGAAAAAAATGATAAGTCTTCAAATACAAAAAAATACATTTTTAACAAATTTTATTTGAATTCTCAACTAAAACTGATTAATTTTCAACCATACAGTTGCATTTTCAACAAATATATGAATTTTTAACTAAAAAATATAAACTCTCAGCAAAAAATGGAACACTCAGATTCCCAATTACAAAATTATCTTTTAACAAAAAAACAGTGAATTATTAACAAAACAGCTATGTTTTTAATTAAAAAATGTATTTTTAACTAAAATGATGAATTTTCAAATAAAAAAAAAAAATTTGTAACAATGTATACATCAATCATCAACTCAAATTCTAAACGAAGAGAAATAATTTACAAAAAAACATTATTTAAAAAAAAAACATTATTTTAACAAAAAACATAATTTTTATTATAAAAAATTTTACAGAACAGTTTAATTTTCAACTAAAAAATAAATTTTGAAGTAAAATAATAAATTTTAATTAAAAAAAAAGTATTTTTAACAAAGTAGTTGAACTTCTGACTACATAGTAAAGCTTTTTACCATATTGTGGAATTTTCAAGCTGTAAGTAGAAATTTTTTACAAAACAGTTAAAATTTGAATCCAAAAATGTGAATTTTTAACAAAAATAAAAATATTTGTTAAAAGTATTATAGAATGATATTTTTATTCAAGATAAATTTCTGAGTAAAATTATTATTATTAGGAATCTTTAACCAAACAAATGAATTTTAAAGAAAGCAGTTAAACTTTTAATCAATAAGTTAAATTTTTTGCTTAAAAAGACCAAAAACAGTTAAATTTAATAGAATATGCGAATGAAAAAAAAATTTAATCATTAACTAAAGAAAATTAGTTTTTAACAAGACAGTTGCATGTTTGACTGAAAAATTTTACTTTTTACAAAAAAATGAATTTGCAACAAAACACATGAATTTTTAATTAAATAATTAAATTTTTAACTAAAAAAGATAGGATTTTAGCCAAAAATAAAACCCAAAATTTTTAGTTAAAAAAATTACCTTTTAAGCAAAAAAAAGAATCATTAACAAAATTGTTTAATTTTTAATCAAGGAAATAAATTTTTAACTAAAATAATAAATCTTTAACAAAATTTTAACTAAGTATATTAGAATCATTAACCTAAATTCTGAAATTTCAATTAAAAGAATTAAAAATTAAAAGAGATCAGTTTTTACCTGAGAATGGGATAGGTCAATTTTCAGTTATAAATATTAATTTTTAATAGAAAAAAGCAAATATATTTTCAACAAAACAGTTAAATTTTTACCCAAAGAAATCTATTTTTAATCAAAATAATTAATTTTAAATGAAAAAGAGATTTTTAGCAGGAGCTTAATTTTCAATTAGAAAAAATTTTTAGTCAGTAAAAAAGATTCATACAAAATGTTGAATTTCAAAGCAAAAAAGGGATTTGTACAAAACAGTTAAATTTTTTATCAGGAAAAATAATTTCCTACAAAAAAAGAACAAATTTCAACAAAATACATTTTTAATCAAATAGTTAAATTTTCATGAAATTTTAATTAATTTTGTACCAAATAGTTGAATTTGCTACAAAAATCTATAAAGTTAATTTTAAGTCAAATGTAGAATTTTTAAGGTAATGGTTGAATTTTCACTTAAAAAGTGAATTTCAAGCCAAAAAAAAAATATTCAGCAGAACAGTTGAATTTTGAATCAAATGAAACAACTTTCAATTTAAATTATGAATCTTCAGTCAAAAAAATACATTTTGAAGAAATCGTTTGGATTTTTGATCAGGAAGTTCAATTATCTTTATGAAAAGGTTAATTTTTAACAAAAAATTTAAAAATTGATATTTTAACAAAAAAAAGTTTTAACTATAAAGCAGAAAAAATTGAATTTAACAAAAATACGAACTTACAACAAAATACTTGAATTTAGAACTCAAGAATATTAACGTTCGCCCAAAAATTGAATTTTTAACAAACAATTAAAGTTTCAACAAAAAATTGATTTTCTACCAAAAAAGGTAAATTTTCAAGAAAACACATGAATTTTCAACAAAGTAACTGAATTTTCAACTAAAAAAGATAAGCTTTTAACGAAAAAAAAAATCGTTTACAAAATAGTTTAATTTTTAACCAAAAAAAGGTTTCAACTAAAATGATGAAAACTCAAATAAAAAAAAATTAATAACAAATGTTTGACAAAGTATATTTAAATCATCAACTTATATTCTAAACAAAAAGGATTTATTTTCTGTAAAAAAACGATATTTTAACAAACTGTATCAATTTTAATTATTGAAAAAAGATTTCAGCAAAAGAATTGAATTTTCAACCAAAAAAATCCATTTTAATGTAAACTAATAAATTAATTTATGAAAAAAAAAAATTTTAACAAAATATTTGAACTTTTGACTACATAGTTGAATTTTTCAATAGATTAACGAAATCTCAAGACGAATATATAAATTTTCTACAAAACAGATAACCTTTTAATTCAAAAATGTAAAGTTTCACCAAAAAAGTTAAGGATTAAAAGTATTATAAAGTGATATTTTTATTAAAGATTAATTTTCAAATTAAATTATTAATTTACGCTCACAAAAAAAAGAAATTTTTAACCGGAGCATAATTCTGAATTAGAAAACATTTTTCAGTCAATAAAAAAATCCATACAAAATGTTAAATTTTCAACCAAAAAAATTAATCTTTTACTAAAAAAAAATTTTAACTAAATGCATTAATTATTAACCGAATAATTAAATTTTCAACAAAAATTAAAAAAGTTAATTTTAAAACAAACCGTTGTATTTTCAACGTTATAGATGAATGTTTAGGAAAAAATTAACTTAAATTGAAAAATGACCAAAAAAATGAATTTTAAGAAAAAAGGTGAACTTTCAACCAATAATTTAAATTTAACACTTAAAAATATGAATTTTTAACAAAAAATGTTATATTTTATATTCCCAAAAAAAAAAATAATAATTTTAAATCAGAAAAAGTTGAATTTAACCAAAAAATACAAATTTTTAACAAATGTCATTTTTGATTAAAAACATGAATTTTTGACCAAATAATTGTATTTTTAACTAAAAAAGGTAAGCTTTTAATTGAAATTAAACACTTAAATTTACAGTTAAAAATTATCTGTAAGTCAAGAAAAAATAATTTAACAAGAAAATAAATTGAATTTTTACTAAAGAGTTAAATTTGAAACTAAAATGATAAATCTTTAAATAAAAAAATTTTAATTTTTAAAAGAAGTATCTAGTTCACTTTTCCCCAAATAGTTTAATTTCTACCAAATTGCTGAATACTTATACTAAAGAGACGAATTCTCTGCAAAACAGTTTAATTTTCAACAAAGTATATTTTAATCCTTAACCAAAACAGATAATTTTCAAACATATAGTTGCATTTCAAACCAGAAAAATTTATTTTCTAACAAAAATCACGAATCATCAAAAAAATGCAAACTACATGAATTTTCAACTGAAAAAGATAAATTTTCATCCAAAAATGGAATAGGCAAATTTTTAGTAAAAAAAATTAATATTTAATTAAAAACCCAAAATTAAAAAAAAACAGAGTGTCAACCAAGGAAATCAATTTTAAAGTATAATAATAGAATTTAACTTCAAAAAATTATTTTTAAACAAATTAGTTTAACTTTCAACTACATGAATAACATTTTTACTGAAAATGGTTTAAAAGATTAACTTTCTTGCACAAGAACATTGATTGCGTGTTTATGAAAACTATTTAGATAATTAATAATTATTAAATTTGCAAAATATTTTAGAAAAGAGTCATCGAAAAGTTGAAAACTCTGGATTTGTCAATTGTAAATTGTTTAAATAATTAATGATTTTTTGCGAATTCACCAAGCATAAAAAAAAGTCATTGGAAAAATATTTTCAGAAGACTTAAATTTTTTGTTAAGATAAATGACGCAAGAATGAACACAGTTTAAAAATTTTCTAAGCTTCTCTAAATTTCAAAAATAATTTAAATTTCAACGTTTTCTAAAAAAAAGCACAGGATGGATTAATATTTCCATTTGTTTAATATTATAATATATAATATATAATATATTATTATAAGATTATAATAAATAAAATTCTCAACGTTCATAATTTTGTCTTCTCAGTTAAAATTTCAAGAATGTAATTGTCTTTTAAAATGTAAATAAAAGTAAAATGTAATAAATTTCTCAATGTTCATGATCACTTTTGATGCTTTTGATGCATAAGGACATTGATTGCGTAAAACGTCTCGAAATACTTTTGACACTTAAAATAATTTACCTACTTCTTTTGTTGCTGGCAAGTTTTTTTTAATAGGATCACGTCAGAGCGTGAAATTTGAAAACGAAAGTTGACTCTCAGTCTATTGAAAGTTTTGGTCAAAGGCTTTGAAGAAACTGGAAGTAATTTTCTAGCTTCGAAGATTAGGTGAGAATGCGGACGAGTCTTGCATTATTGCTCTCTAGGTAATTATTGCTTAATGCCAAAGCAATATTCTCTGCTGTAATGGACATCAAAATGAGAGCAAATTAACAAAAATTTACAAAATCTTCTTTAAAAGAAAAGTACCTGCAAATTACAGGATGGAGTAGATCGATAAAACTTTTTTAATTTAATTACATATTTTCAACTTTCACTTTAAACTCGACGACTTTATAATGATTTTCGAACATATTTATTGCTCTTTAAATTTTAATATCGTCTATAAAAAAGTAACAATAAAGATAAAGAAATTTATTTTTATGCAAAAAACGTATTCATGAGGATATGAAAGTCAAACTTTTATTCCAATGTTTATCAGAAAGAATTTTGCAAATCTAGACTCCTTTACATAGATTAGCAATAAAGATGCAAATATAACATGAGAATGAATCAGCGCCTAATTAAAAAGGTGTCCTTTTTAATTTAGTCTCGCAAAATAAATTTGAATACAAAATAAAAATGTTAATTACCTATTAAATTTTAGGTTTTCCTTGTTTATATGTTTTTAACGTTGTATAAATATAATTTTTTTGAGAATCATAAGAAAATTCGAAATTATTGTCAAAAATATGAATTCTCAAAAAAAATTTAATACTTAATATCTTGAAAGAAAAGGATTTTAATTTTATATAAAAAACAATTAAATTCATCTAGAAAAGAATTCAATGCATCCCAAAAAAAAATTTCTGCAAAATAGTTGAATCCTCAAATAAAAAAAAAAATCTTAAGCTGTTGCATTTTTAATCAGAGGACATTAAATATTTTCTAAAAGAGACCAATTTTCTAAATAAGGTTGAATTATCAACCCAAAAATACGAATTTCACACAAAAAATTTCATTTTCAACCAAATGATTGAATTTTCTACCAAAAAAGGAAATTTTTCAATCAGGATGATGAATCTTCAGTCAAAAATGACTTTCTAACAAAGAATTTTAACATTTAACCAAATAGTTTTATTTTGAACAAGTAAGAATTTATAAAAAAAAGTAAATCAAAATAGTTAATTCCTTTACCAAAAAAGATAATCTTTCAACCATCTGTATTTTTAATTTAAAGACATTAAATTTTTTTTTTAAAGATGAATTTTTTACAAAATATTGAATATTGTTACCAAAAAGTACGAATTTTCTACAAAAAGTAAATTTTTGTTTAAATAAATAAATTTTCCATGAAGAATATTGATTTTTTACCAAAAAAGACAAATTTTTAACTAAGATAATGAATCTTTAACCAAAAAAATGACTTTTTAACAAAGCAATTTAACTTTAACCAAATAGTTTTATTTTCTACCAAAAAATAAGAATTTTAAATAAAAAAAGTAACGTTTGATAATTTAATTCAAACAAAATTTAATTCTGAGTAAAAAATTTAAAATGCATCTAGAAAAGAATTTCAACAAAATAGTTGAATCCTCAACTAAAAAAATTAATTTTCAACCTTTTGTATTATCAATCAAAAGATAATAAATATTTTATAAAAGAAACAAATTTTCTACCAAAATTTTAATTTTTAAACTAAAAATACGAAATTTCTACAAAAAAGTTAATTTTCATCAAAATAATTGAATTTTCTACCAAAAAAGAAGAACTTCCGACTAGAATGATGAATCTTCAGTTAAAAATGACTTTTCAACAACGCATTTTAACCTTTAACCCAATTGATATTTCAGTCCAAAATAATTTTAAGTTTAAGTCGAGAACAGTTAAATACCTGCAAAAAAAAAAGTAAGACAAAATAGTTTCATCCTCTACCAAAAAAATGATTGTTCTACCTGCTGTATTTTCAATCAAAAGATGATAAATATTTTATAATAGAAATAAATTTTTTTACTTAAATTTCTATTTCAACCTTAAACATACGAATTTTTTACAAAAATTTTCATTTTTAAACAAATTATTGAATTTTCTACCAAGAAGATTAATATTCTACCAGAAAAAGACCAATTTTCAACTAAGATGATGAATCTTCAACAAAAAAATGACTTTTTAACAAAGCAGTTTCACTTTAACCAAATAGTTTTATTTCTAACCAAAAAATAAAAATTTCTAATAAAAAATGTGACGTTTGATAATTTAATTCAAACAGATTTTAATTTTCAATAAAAAACTGTTAAATGCGTCTGAAAAAAAATTCAACAAAATAGTTGAATCCTCAACAAAAAAAAATGATTTTCATCCTGCTTTATCTTTAATCAAAAGATAATAAATATTTTATGAAAAAAAAACAAATTTTTTACTAAAACTTTAATTTTTAACCCTTTTATTACGAATTTTTTACAGAAAGTTAATTTTTTTTCAAATAATTGAATTTCCTACAAAAAAAGAAAATTCTCCAACTAGAATGATGATTCTTCAGTTAAAAATGACTTTTCAATAAGGCATTTCAATTTTTAACCTAATTGCTATATTTTAAACAAAAAAAGGAGACTTTCATCAGGTATATACCTGAATTTGCAACTGAAAAAGGTCAATTTTTGAACTTAGATGTTAGCAAAATAAATTTTCAAAAACAAAAAACGAATTTTCAAAACAATAGTTCAGTTTCTAACTCAAGAAATTAATTTTCAGCATAAAATAGAAAACTTAAATTTTTATTAAATAAATTAATTTTTCACCAAATCAAATAAATTTTTTGTATTTGTATAGAATTCATTTTTTTCTAGTTTGAAATTTGGCAATACATTTTTGTTTACAAATTGATATTTTCTAGCTAATTGTTTAACTGTTTGGTTGAAAATTTATATAATTTGTTCCAAATTCGTCTTTTTGGTAGAAAGTTCATCTTTTTGATTAAAATTTCATCACTTTGGTAGAAAATTTTATTATTTGAGTGATAATTTACGTATTTTGTTAAAAAATTTCTTTTTTTATAGAAAATTAATCTTCCCGATTAAAAATTCAGCTATGTGGTTAAAATTAATTAAACAATTTATCTCTTTTAGTAGAAATTTAATCTCTTTTTGTTAAAAATGTATCTGCTTGGTTGAAAATGTAACTTTTTTGTAGTTGAAAGTTTAACGATTTTGTTGAACATTTTTGTATGAAAAAGTCTACAATTTTATAAAGTCTTTTTTTTTCATTACAAATTTAACAATTTTGTTAGAAATGTAACAATTTTACGAAAAATTTATTCTTATTTGTTCAAAAAAAAATCTTTCATTGAAATCTTTCCTGGTCAGTGGAACCGATTTTTATCGCAATCCGCAGCAAAACCTTGAAGAGGTTTACCTAATTCATGTAAAGTCAGTGAAACCAATTAAGAAATTTAAAAAAAGACTAAAAAATAGGAGAACGCTTTTTGTAATTTAGATTTTAAAAAAATACGGACCCTGACATTATTTTTATTAACTACTCTTAACTCATTTAATGATAATTCATTATTTGAATAATTAAAGTCAATATCTTGGCAATAAGTTTTAATTTTTAATTTGAACTTGAGATAACATTTAATCGCAATCCGCAGCAGAGCCTTTAAAAGTTTACGTAATTTATCTACGAACAGTGAAAACGATTATGAAATTTGAAAAAAGACTGCAAAAACAGGAGAACCACTTTTGTAATTCAGATTCTTTTAGAAATACGGACTCTGACATTATTTTTATTAACTACTTTTAACTCACTTTATCATAATAATTCATTATTTCAATATTTAAAATCAATATCTCAGGAGTGAGATTTTATATTTTATTCAAATTTTAGAATAAATTTTTGTCGCAATCCGCAGCGAAGCCTATAATAATTTTACGTAATTTATGCACGTTTAGTGAAACTGATGATAAAATTAAAAAAAAAAAAGTAAAAAAATAGAAGAATCACTTGCGTAATTTACATTCACTCAGAAAAGTACGGAACCTCACTTTTTTTCATAACTGTTCTTAACTAACTTAATGATAATAATTTATTAATTGAATATTTAAAATTAATATCTCGGGAGTGAGTTTTTATATTTTTTTCAAACTTTTGATTACATTGCTATCGCAATCCGCAACAGAGCCTTTGAAAAGTTTACGTAATTTATGCACGGTTGGTGAAGCTGATCATGAAGTTAAAAAGACAGTGAAAAAATAGTATAACCTCTTTTTTAATGTTGATTATCTCAAAGAAATACGGACCCTGACATTATTCTTATTAACTACTTTTAACTTACTAAATGATAATAATTTATTAATTAAATATTTAATATCAATACCTCGGTAGTAAGTCTTTATATTTAATTTAAACTTCAGATTAAATTTGTATCGCAATCCGCAGCAGAGCTTTTAAAAAGCTTACGTCATTTATGTACGTTTAGTGAAACTGATAATAATTTTAAAAAAATTAAAAAAGTAGAAGAACCACTTTTATAATTTACATTCTCTTAGAGAAATTTGTTATATTTCATTATGCTTTCTGAAGCCAAAGGGTTTCAAATTCTGCTGTGAACAGTTAATTTATATTATTATATACGTATATATTGTAAAGTGTGTATGTGTATAAGCTGTAGATTTGCTGAATTTACTCGAGATGAGGAGAGAGGAGAAGATATATGTATATCCTCTGATCCTTTCGCGAGTTTATTATTTCCCCAAGTATTTACTCTCAACATCAATCCGGAAGCGTTTCACCAGTTTTCACATACCGTACTGATAATTACCTGCATGGGAAGAAGTCTCATGCCATAATATCATTTTGGCTTTACTTTCGAAAATTCTTTATCAATACATTCATTCAAGGCATATATAGTTTTTTGTATTAAAATTTGTATTAAGGAATAGGCAATTTTTAAATAAAAATTGTAACATAAAAAATGGTAGGATATACCACCCCACTCTCTAAAACTGAATTAAAACAAATTACATAATTAAATCAATATTTAGGATTTCAACTGAAAAATCAGTTATTTTTTCAATTTCAACAGGCACCATGTACCTACAGAAAAGGTTTTCGTAGCCTATAGTCCTATATTAATTTTGGGTACTATGTCAATTTTGGGCCGTATATCAAATTTGAGATGTATGTCTATTTTGGGCCCTGTCAATTTTGTACCCTATCTTATTTCTGGGCCTTTTGTTTATTTTTGGCCCTATATAATTTTTAGGCCATATATCAATTTTGGGACCTATAACAAATTTGAGCCCTATGACTATTTTTGGCCTAGGTCAATTTTAGACCCTAGCTCAATTTTGGGCCCTTTGTCTATTTAGGGTCCCATATTAATTTTGGGCTCACAAGACATTTCTAAAACTATGTCAAATTTGAGCCCTATTTATATTTCAAGACATATATCAATTTTAGATCCTATCTTAGTTTGGGTCCCTTTGTATATTTTGGGTCCTATTTAATTTTGGGCCTTATGCCAATTACAAGGTCTTTGCCGTATTTTTACGTATATCAATTTGAGTCCCTTTGTCAATTTTGGACCTTATCTCAATTTTGTTCCTTTTGGATATTTTGGGTCCTATATAAATTTTAGGATCTATGCCAATCATAGGCTCTTTGCTGTTTTGTGCCCTATATCAATTTTGCATTATTTGTCAATTCGAAACCCTATCTTAATTAAGGGCTCTTTGTCTATTTTGGGCCCTATATGAATTTTTGGTCCAAAGGTGAATTTCTGACCATATGTCAAATATAAGCCCTATGTTTATTTTGAGACATATGTCAATTTTAGGCCCTAACTCAATTTTGGTTTCTTTGTATATTGTGGGTCCTAAATTAATTTTGGGACCTATGTCAATTACAGGCTCTTTTCTGTTTTTTGCCCAATATCAAATTTAAACCCATTGTCAATTTTAGACCCTATCTCAATTTTGGACCCTGTCCCAATTTTGGGCCTTTTGTCTACTTTGGGCCTTATATAAATTTCTCGCTCTATATACATTTTTGTACCTATATTAATTCAAGGCTTTATGTGAAATTTCGGCCTTATGTCAAATGTGAGCCCTATGTCCATTTAAGGCCCTATGTCTATTAAAGGCCCTATGACAATTTTTGACCCACTTCTCGTTTTTAGCTCTTTAGCTATTTTGGGTTTTATGTTAACTTTGGACCATATGTCAATTACAGGCTCTTTGCTGTTTTGTGCCCAAAATCAATTTTGAACCCTTTGTCAATTATTGACCCTATCTCAATTTTGGACCCTATCTTGATTTTGGGCCCTGCTGCTACTTTTGGTCCTATGTTAACTTTGGACCTCGTGTCGAATATAGACTTTTTTATGTTTTGTGCCTGATATCAATTTTGAACTCTTCGTCCATTTAGGACTTTATCTTAATTTTGAACTTCAAGTTAATTTTGGGCCTTATGTAAATTTTTGACTTAATGTCAAATTCAAGCATAATGTCTATTTCGGGCCCTATATCAATTTTAATTTCTATATTGATTTTGGGCCTTGCAGCTATTTTGGGTCCTATATTAATTTTGGATCCTGTGACAACTATAGACTCTTTGCTGTTTTGTGCTCGATATCAATTTTTAACCCTTTGTTAATTTTGGATCCTATATAAATTTAAATACCTTTGGCTATTTTGGGTCCTGTAGTAATTTTTAGGCCCTATGTCAATTATAGGCTCTTTGCTGTTTTGTGCCCTATATTAATATTGCATCATTTGTGAATTCGAACTCTATTTCAATTAAAGGCCCTTCGTCTATTTTAGGTCCTTCATTTATTTTTGGCTCCATGTCAATTTTTGACCCTTTTTTAATTTTTTGCCCTTAAGCTATTTTGATTCCTGTATTAACTTTGGGCCCTATGTCAATTGAAGGCTGTTTGCTGTTTTGTGCCTGATATTAATTTTGAACCCTTTGTCAATTTTACACCCTATCTCAACTTTAGACCCTATTTCAATTTTGGGCCCCATGTAAATTTTGATCTCTGTGCTCATGTTTGTACCTATGTCAAATTTAAGTTAAATGTCTACTTTAGGCCCTATATCGATTTTGCATTCTATCTTAATTTTGGGTCCTGCACCTACTTTAGGTCTTATGTTAGCTTTAGGCCCTATAACAATTATAGGCTGTTTGCTGTTTTGTGCCCGATA
>JAUELO010343277.1:0-14789 GCA_032357855.1 Amphibolips quercusostensackenii | reverse complement strand
TTGAAAATTAATTTCTTTGCTTTGAAATCTAACTAATTTGTTAAAAATTAGTTTTTGTTGTTGAAAATAATTTTTTTACTAAAAATTTAACAATTCCATTTTTGGTTCAAATCTTATGTTCTTTAGTTAAAAATCTTTTTGGTTGTAAATCCATTTATTTGATTAAAAATTTTTTTTTTTTTATTAAAATCTTAGTTTGTTTAAATGAAAATTTAACTAAATTTTTTGACAACAATTTTTTTCTTAGAAATTTAATTCCTTTGGTGAAAAATTAATTTGTTAGCTTGAAAATTTAACTATTTTAATTAACATTTATTTTATTTAGCTTATAAATTTATTTCTTTAACTAAAAATTAAATCATTATATTTTTTGTAAAATTTTTTTTAGTTAAAAATTTATCCATATTGTTTAAAATTGGTCTTTTTTTGGTAGAAATTTAACTTTTTCGTTGAAAATTTAACTATCAGGTTGAAAATTTCATTTTTTTCGTTAAAAACGAATTTTTTTTCAAACTGAAAATTAATTTTTTCAAATAAAAATTTAACTATTTTACTTTTCGTTAATTTTTTTATTGACATTCAATCTCTTTAGTTCAAAATTCATCTGTATGGTTATAAAATTATTTTATTTTGTCAAAAACTTATTTCAAAAAATTAAAATGAACTATTCTACTTATTGTTGTAAAAAAAAAATTTTAGGTGATAATTTAGTTATTTTGTTGAGAGTTGGTTTGTTTTTAGTAGAAAATTCGACTATTGGGTTAAATTTTTTTCCGGGGATTCATTATTCTAGCAGAAAATTAATATCTTTGCTTAAAAATTCAAATAATTTGTTGAAAATTTCAATTTTTTTAAAATAGATTTTTCAAATTAGAAATTCAACTAATAGGTTAAAAATTTTATTAAAAATTAAAATATTTGTTTGAAAATTAATATTTTTTGTTAAAAATTAATTTCTTTGGTTGAAAATTATTTTTTTTTCATTTAAAATTTATTTGTTCAACTAAAAATTTAACTGAAGAGGGTAATTAGCGTACGGAAAAATTAAAATAATTCTTATTCTTTTTTTACTAAATAATTTGATAATTCTAATTTTGTTTATGATTTGACTTTTTAGTTAGTAAAGTCCATATTGATTATTAATTAAGGATTCAGTTTGTCTTTCTCTCATTTCCATAATTCTATTTCTGCTTCTTAATTGAATTAAAAGCTCCAACGGTTAGTTTCCCTTTTTAAGTCCAATAAGTCACAAAAAGCACAAATAGAGAATTTAATCAACAATTCATGTGACATAAATAGGCTATTGAATTTAGGGTCCGGTAGTAACTTGTTGCAAGTAACAAAGAAATTGAAAAGTTACTTTACTTGTTACTTTTAAAGTAACTTCGTTACTATTTTAAAAAGTAACTTTTAATTTCACTTGATACCGATTTTTGAAATGAATTGGAACTTTAATTTTAGTTACTTTGAAGTTACTTTTTATTTTGGTATGGATTATGGGTCAGTTGCGGGTAAAAAATAAATCTCTTCTGGTTAAGGATTCGGATTTTTCCTTTTAAAATTTATCTTTTTTGGCGAAAAATCTTGAAATTTTTTTAAAAATTTTATTGTTTTGCAGACCATTCGCCTTTTTGGTTTCAAAATTTAACAATTAATAGGAAATTTTTTTTCTTTATCTCGTTCGAAATTCGGCTTTGTCGTTTCAAAGTTTATCTTTTTTTTTTTAAAAATATATTTAAATAAAATTAAAATTAAAAAAAAATTAATCTAATTTGATTGAGGATTCAGCTGTTTTGTTAAAAATTCTTCTTTTTGATTTACAAATGGTAGAAAATTCAGCTATTTTGTTAAGAAGTAATATTTTTAGTAGAAAAAACAACCATCTAGTTGACAAATCATGTATTTTGTTAAAAATTAAACTATTTAAGTAGAAAATTATTTATTGTATAATTTTTTGTTTAAATTTAACTATTTGCCTTAGAAATAACTTTTCTGTTGGAAAGTAACTTTCTTGTTGGAAAATAAATATTTTGTTAAAAGTAACTTTTTTGTTAAAAAGTAAATATCTTGTGAAAAAGTGACTATCTTGTTGATAAGTAACTTTTTTGTTGTAAAGTAACTTTTCTAAAAAGTAAATTTTTTGTTGTAAAGTAAATTTTTTGTTGAAAAATAACTTTTGTATTAAAAAATAAGTGTTATGTTAATGAGTAACTTTTTATTCAAAATCTATATTTCGGTTTAAAAATTCAACTGTTCTACATAAAATTAATCTTTTTGGCTCGCAAATTCAGCAATTTATGACATTTTTTCATGGTTCAAAATTAGGCTTTTTTGTTTCAAAAATTTTTTTTTTTTCGTAAAATTTTTTCAAAAACTTTAAAAAACTTTTTTAGTAAAATATTATCTATTTTCGTTAAGGATTCAGCTATTTTCTGAAAATTTGTCTTTTTGTTTGGAAAATGGTAGAAAATTGATCTATTTTGTTGAAAATTAATTTAAAAAGTGACTTTTCGTTGAAGAGTAACTTCTTTGTTAAAAAGTAACTTTTTCGTGTAAATTTAACTTTTTTGATGAAAAGTAACTTTTTGTTGTGAAGTAACTTTTTTGTTAAAGAGTAACCTTTCAGTCCAAAAGTAACTTTTTGGTTCAAAAGTAACTTTTTATTCGAAAGTAAATTTTTGTTTAAATGTAACTTTTTGTTCAAAAGTAACTTCTTGACCAAAAGTAACTTTCTTGTTTAAAAATAACTCTTCCAGTACAAAATTATCTGACTTCTTTCAGAATTCAGCTATTTTGTTACAAATTTGTCTTTTTGGTTTGACAATGGTAGAAAATTAAACGATTTACTTGAAAATTAACTATCTTGTTGAAAATTAATATTTTTTGTAAGAAAAATCAACCATCTGGTTAAAAATAATGTATTTTGTTAAAATTTAACTATTTTGTTAGAAAGTCCAACTATTTGTTTGGAAAGTAACGTATTTTTGGTGTAAAAATAGTATAAAATTCAACTATTTTATTGAAAATTGACTATTCTGTTAAAAATTAATATTTTTTGTAGAAAAAACAACCATCTGTTTGAAAATTCATGTATTTTGTTAAAAATTGAACGATTTGAGTAGGAAATTATTTACTGAATTATTTTTTTTCAATTTAACTATTTGGTTGAAAAGTAACTTTTTTGTTGGGAAGTAACATTTTTCTTAAAAGTAACTTTTTTGTCGAGAAATAACTTTTTTGTTAAAAAGTAACTTTTTTATTGAGAAGTAACTTTTGTGTTGAAAAGTAACTTTTTATTGGAAATAAATATTTCGGTTTAAAAATGCAACTTGTTCTATAGAAAATTCATCTTTTTGGCTTGAAAATTGGACAATTTATATGAATTTTTTTTTATTGTTTAAAATTCGGCTTTCCCGTATCAAAATTTATCTCTTTTGGCAAAAATTTTCTTTAAATTTAACTTTTTTAGTAGAATATCATATATTCTGGTTGAGGATTCAGCTATTTTCTGAAAATTCGTCTTTTCGGTTTTAAAATGGTAGAAAATTCAACTATTTTGTTAAAAATTAATATTTTTAGTAGAAAAAACAACCACCTGGTTGAAAATTCGTGTATTTTGTTAAAAATTGAACTATTTGAGTAGAAAATTATGTATTGTATAATTTTTTGTTTAAATTTAACTACTTGGTTGAGAAGTAACTTTTCTGTTGGAAAGTAACTTTTTTTTGGAAGCCACTTTTTTGTTGAAAGTAACTTTTTTGGTTGTAAAGGAACTTTTTTGGTTGAAAAGTAACTTTCTTGTCAAAAAGTAACTTTTTTGTTGTAAAAGCAACTTTTTTTAAAAAGTAAATTTTTAGTTGAAAAATAACTTTTGCGTTGTGAAATAACTGTTATGTTAATAAGTAACTTTTTATTTAAAATCTATATTTTGGTTTAAAAATGCAACTGTTCTGTAGAAAATTAATCTTTTTGGCTCGCGAATTCAACAATTTATATGACATTTTTTCCATGGTTCAAAATTTGGCTTTTTCGTTTTAAAATTTATTTTTTTTGTAAAATTTTTTTAAAAACTTTTTTGAATACTTTTTTAGTAAAATATTATCTATTTTCGTTGAGGATTCAGCATTTTCTAAAAATTCGTCTTTTTGTTTGGAACATGGTAGAAAATTGAACTATTTTGATGAAAATTAATTAAAAAAGTGAATTTTCGTTGAAGAGTAACTTTTTGTTGAAAAGTAACTTTTTCGTGTAAATTTAACTTTTTTGATGAAAAGTAACTTTTTGTTGCGAAGTAACTTTTTTCTCAAAAGAAACTTTTTAGTCCAAAAGTAACTTTTTAGTTTAAAAGTAACTGTTTGTTTAAAAGTAACTTTTCAGTTCAAAAGTAACTTTTTGTTCAAAAGTAACTTTCTGTTTAAATGCTATTTTGTTAAAAATTTGTCTTTTTGGTTTGACAATGGTAGGAAATTGAACGCTTTACTAGAAAATTAACTATCTTGTTAAAAAATAATATTTTTTGTAAGAAAAATCAACCATCTGGTTAAAAATCATGTATTTTGTTAAAATTTAACTATTAAGTTGAAAATTGACTGTTCTGTTAAAAATTAATATTTTTAGTAGGGAAGACAACTATTTGGTTGAAAATTCATGTATTTTGTTGAAAATTGAACGATTTGAGTAGAAAATTATTTAATGAATTATTTTTTTTCATTTAACTATTTGGTTGAAAAGTAACTTTTTTGTTGGGATGTAACATTTTTCTTGAAAGTAACTTTTTTGTTGAGAAAAAACTTTTTTGTTGAAAAAGAACTTTTTTGTTAAAAAGTAACTTTTTTATTGAGAAGTAACTTTTTTATTGAGAAGTAACTTTTTTATTGAGAAGTAACTTTTTTATTGAGAAGTAACTTTTTTGTTGAAAAGTAACTTGTTGTTAAAAAGGAACTTTTTTCAAAAAGTAATTTTTTCTTTTAAAATTAACTTTTTTCAAATGCAACTGTTCTGTAGAAAATTCGTCTCTTTTGTTTGAAAATTCAACAATTTATAGGAGAATTTTTCCTTTCTTGGTTTAAAATTTGTCTCTTTGGTTTGAGAATTCAGTTATTTTGTTGAAAACTTGTCTATTTTTGCTGAAAATTCAACTCCTTGTTTAAAAATTTATGTATTTTGTTGATAAGTCAACTATTTTGGTAGAAAATTCAACTATTTAGTTAAAAAGCTACTTTTTTTAAATTTAATTTTTTTTGGTGAATAAAAACGTTTTTGTCAAAAAGTAACTTTTTTATCGAAAAGTAACGTTTTTGTTGAAAAGTAGCGTTTTTGCTAAAAAGTAACTTTTTCTTCAAAAGTAACTTTTTGTTAAAAAGTGACTTTTTGTTAAAAACTGACTTTTTGTTAAAAAGTAACCTTTTGTTAAAAAATAATTTTTTGTTAAAAATTAAGTTTTTTGTTGAAAAGTAACTTTTGTTTTAGAAGTGCATATTTTTGGTTAAATAATGCAATTGTTCTGTAGAGAATTCGTTTTTTTTGTTTTGAAAATTCAACAATTCATAGAAAATATTTTTTCTTTTTTTGGTTTAAATTATCGGCTTTTTCATTTTAAAATTCATTTCCTTTTGTAAAAAAATCTAATATTTTTGTTGAAATTTAAACTACTTGATGAAAAATTCATGTATTTTGGTAGAAAATCTAACTCTTTTGGTAGAAGATTCAACTAATTGGTTAAAAGTAACTTTTTTGTTAAAAAGTAACATTCTTGTTAAAAGTAACTTTATGTTAAAAAGTAACTTTTTGTTGAAACGCAATTTATGCCACAAAGTAACTTTCTGTTAAAAAGTAACTTTTTCGTTGAAAAGTAACTTTTTTGTTGAAAATTAAATTTTTTTGTTAAAGAATGACTATGATATGTTTAAAAGTGACTTTTGTTGAAAATTCATATTTTCGGTTACAAAATGCAACTGTTCTGTGGAAAATTCGTCTTTTTGGTTTGAAAAATTAACAATTTATAGCAAATTTCTCTTCTTTCTTGGTTCAAATTAAATTAAAGTCTTGTTTGGTTGAAATAATATGAACTATTATATTTTTCGTTCAGAATTAATCTATTCTGGTTACAAATTTAGCTGCTTGGTAAAAATTCATGTATTTTTTTTATAAATTTGACTATTTTGGTAGAAAATTCAACTGTTTGGTTAAAAAGTAACTTTTTTTTAGGAAAGCATCTTTTTTGTTTAAAGTTGAATATTTGCTGAAAAGCAACTTTTCTTAAAGTAAATTTTAGTCAAAAAGTAACTTTTTCAATTAAAAAGTCACTTTTTGTCGAAAAGTAACTCTGCCGAAAAGTAACTTTTTGTTGAAGAGTACGTTTTTTGTTGAAACTTGATTTTTTGTTGAAAATAAATTTTTTGTTAAAGAGTAACTTTTTCGTTAAAAAGCTCCTTTTTTTAAAAAAGTAACTTTTTTGTTGGAAAGTAACTTTTTTCTTGAAAAGTATTTTTTTGTTGAAAAGTAAATTCTTGTTAAAAAAATGTATTTTTTGTTAAAAGTAACTTTTGTCTGAAAATCAACGTTTAGTTGAAAAGTAACTTTTTGTTGAGAAGTGACTTTTTTGTTAAAAAGTAACTTTTTAGTTGAAATCTAAACGTTTTGGTTAAAACTTTAACTCTTTCGTTAAAAATTCGTTTTTTGTTGTTGAAATTCGAACTACTTTGTTAAAAATTTAGTTGTTTAAAGATTCATAATTTAGGTTGAAAATTTATCTCTTTGGTTGAAAATTTAACTATTTTGTTTTAAATTCTCTTTTTTGGTTAGAAAATTAAATTATTTGGTAGAAATTTTTGTTAAAAATGGATTCTTTTTACTTGAAATATTAGAAATTTAAAGCTTTTTAATTTGAATCATACAATGTATTTTTTATTTGCTTCAAGTAATGGCTATTTATTTTTAAAATAGGTTTTTTATTAATATAGATCTTAGTTATTTTGATTTCTAAATTATAAAATCAAAGTAGTAAAAAAGTAACTTTTTAGGTAACTTGAAGTTACTTCATTTTGAAACTGTAACTTGTTACATTAACAAGTAACGTAACTGCAACTAGTTACTCAAAAAAGTAACTTTACCAACACTGATTAAATTCTATTCTAAATTATACATTTATTTGTATCTAAAATATTTAAAATATTTAAAAATCCCGCCAACTTTGTTCGTCCCTCAAGGCGGGAATTTCAAAACCACTTACTTTAATCATACTTTTTTCTCTCTGTGTTGCTTTTCCTGCTAACTTTATTTTTGTATTGATTCTTGTACTTTATGTAGTTTTATTTGCTTAAGGCAGAAAACTAATTTTAGTGAAAGGGATATATATGAAAGAAGAGCAAGGGGAGAAAAAAAGTTTTTTCTTATCGCAGAGATCATTTCTTCACCTACTTCGTAAAGTTATCGATATTACATCAGAGCTTAATAACTAACACACAGTTTAGCTTTTGTTTGACTCAGGGAAAAGGTCTTTTATCGCTTTTCCTCTGCCTTCCGTTTTATATCAATTTTCCATTCAAATAGCAAACGAGGTATTTAATCATTTTCACTTCTGTAATAGGAAGGAAATAATATTTTGAAGTGAAACTTCTTTTGAGGCAAAAGTGAATTTAAAAAAATCGTGACCGCACAACCACGCGAACGCACGATTACCCGACCGCACTACCACGCGACCGCACGACCACTCGGCCGCACAGTCACACGACCGCACGACCACTTTTCTCCTTTCCCCTTTCTTATTTCTCCTTTCACCCTTTTTCCTTTTCTCTTTTACCTTTAAAAAGGAAAAGGGGTAAGGGGAAAGAAAAAAAGGGAAATCGCATTTCCATCCAAATAGTGTAATTTTCGAACCAAAAATATGAATTGTCAACAAAAAATTTTATTTTCAACTAAACATTTGCAACAAAAAAAAAGAATTTTTGATAAAAAAAGACCAATTTTCAGCAAAATAGTTTAATTTTCAACCAATGAGATAAATTTTTAATTAAAAAAGACCATTAAAAAAAATCCATCAAAAAATAAATTTTCAAAAAAAGAAGTTTTTTCAAACAAATAGTTTAACTTTAAAGAAAAAAAGACAAATTTTTAAGAAATTACATAAATCTTCATCTAAAAATAAAAAATTTTCAACCACAAATTCAATAGTTGAATTTTCAGTTAAAAAAATTAACTTTCTGCAAAAAACGAATTTTTAGTAAAATAGTTGAATTTTCAACCAAAGCGATGTGTTTTCAACTAAAATGATAAACTTTCAACTGGAAAAATTAATTTTTTAAAAATGAATTAAAAAACAATTTTTTAATCAAATGGTTCAACTTTAAAGCAAAAGAGACAAATTTTCAACAAATTACATAAATCTTCAACCAAAAATGCTACATTTTCGAACATAAATTGAATAGTTGAATTTTCAGATAAAAAAATTAACCTTCTAGAAAAATAACAAATTTAAATTTATAAAATGACCAATTTTAAACAAATCAAAGAGGTGAATTTTCAATTAAAATTATGAATCTTTAACCAAAAAATAAATTTATAACAAAATATTCCAACCAAATAGTTGAATTTTTCATCCAAAAATATAAAATTTCAATAAAAAAGTGTTTTTTTTTAAACCAAAGATTCTCAACCAAAAATACAAATATTTGACTAAAAAGACCAATTTTTAACAAAATATTTAAATTTTTAAGCAGACAAATGAATCTTTGACTTAAAAAGGTAAATTTTTTAACGCATTGATTCAACCTTTAATAAGGTAATTTAACTTTTAACTAAAAAAATTTAATTTTAATTTAAAAACAGATTTCAGTTGATTTTTCAATACCAAAATATGATTTTTTAACAAAAAGTTATTTATCTTTTAATATAGTTGAATTTTTATTTCAAAAGAATAACTTTTTTTTTCAATTGTAGAATGTTTATCAAAATAATTAACTTTTCTACCAAATAATAAAATTTTTCACCAAAAAAAAAAGATTTTTTAAGAAAAAAGTTAATTTTCAACAAAAATGTTGAATTTTCAACAAAATAATTAACATTTCGACCAAATAATGAAATTTTATGTCAAAAAATATAAATTTTTAACTAAGTTTGTGGTCTTTAACAAAAAAATAAATTTTTAACAAAGTAGATTAACTTTGAACCAAGTAGTTGAATTTTCAACCAAAAAAGACGAATTTTCAACAAAAAATGTAATAGTTGATATTGCAAGAGAAACAAAAAAAATTATTCCAAATCACAATAATTGAATTAATTAAAAAATATAAATTTTCTACAAAAATGTTGAATTTTCAACCAAATAGGTGAATCTTCAAAACAGACAAATTTTGAGTCAAAAAAACAAAAAACTCTTAACCAAATTGTTGAATTTTCAAGTTAAATTTATAACAGAATTGTTGAATTTCTTAAAAAATAATTAACTTTTTTTACTAAATAAAAAAATGAATTCGCAAGAAAAAAGTTAATTTTTAATCGAATTCTTTAATTTTTAATGAAATAATTGATCTTTTACCCAAATAATAAAATTTTTTTATCAAAAAATATAAATCTTCCACAAGAATATGAATTTTCAACTAAGTTTATGGTCTTTAAGAAAAAAATGAATTTTTAACAAAGTAGATCAACTTTGAACCAAGTAGTTCAATTTTCAACCAAAAAAGATGAATTTTCAACAAAAAATGTAATAGTTGATATTTTAACAAACAAAAAAAATTATTTCAAATCACAATAATTGAATTAGTTAAAAAATATAAATTTCCTACAAAAAAGTTGAAATTTTAACCAAAAAGATGAATCTTCAAAACAGACAAATTTTTAGTAAAAAAAAAAAAAAAAACTTTCAACCAAATTGTTGAATTTTCAAGACAAATTTTTAACAAAATTGATGAATTTTTATCACAATAATTACATTTTTTCTACTAAATAAAAAAATGAATTTTCAAGAAAAAAGTTAATTTTCAACTAAATTCTTTAATCTTTAATAAAATAATTAAACTTTCAACTAAACAATACAATTTTCTACCAAAAATTATAAATTTTCAACTAAAATTATGAATCTTTGAACAAAACGAAAAAATATATTTTCAACAAAGTAGTTAAACTTCTAACCAAGTAGTTAAATTTTAAACTAAAAAGACGAATTTTCAAGAAAAAATGTAATAGTCGATATTCAAAAAAAACATTTATTTTGAATATAAAACAGTTGAATCAATCAATAAAGACAAATTTTATACAAAAAACTGAATTTTTGACTAAATAGATGAATTTGCAACCAGGAACATTTTTCAGCCAAAAAAGAAACAAAACTCAAAAAAAAGATTGAATTTTCAATTGATAAGGAAGAATTTTTTACGAAAAAGTTAAATTTCAACCAAAAAGGTGAATCTTTAAAAAATAAAAATTCGTAGTAAAAAAACCCACAACCAAATTGTTGAATTTTTAAACAAAAATTTTAACAGAAATTTTGAATTTTAATCAAAATAATTAACTTTCTTACCAAATAATAAAATCTTCTATAAAAAGGCCAATTTCCTACAAAAAAATGAATTTTTGACCAAAAAGATGAATCCTCAACCAAGAAAACTTTCCAGACGAAAAAGAAAAAAATTTGAAAATTTTTTTGAATTTTTGAGCTAAAAGAAAGAATTTCTTACAAGAAAGTTAAATTTTCAAACAAAAAGATAAATCTACAAAAAAAAAATTGAGTCAAAGAACTGTCAAACAAATTGTTAAATTTTCAAGCCAAATTTTCAACAAAATTGTTCAATTTTTATCAAATTAATTAACTTTTCTTCCAAATAATAAAATTGTCTGTCAAAAAAGATGAATTTTCAAAAAAGTTAATTTTCGACCAAGCAGTTTAATTTTCAACAAAATAATTAACATTTTAACCCAATAATAAAATCCTCTACCAAAAAATATAAATCTTCAACTAAAATTATAAATTTCAAAAAAAATTCATTTGTAACAAATTAGTTAAACTTTGAATGAAGTAGTTGAGATGTCAACTAAAAAGCATGAATTTTCAACGAAAAATGTAACAGTTGATATTTTAACAAAAAAAAAAAAAGATTTTTATTTTGAATAAAAACAGTTGAATTAACCAAAAAAGACGAATTTTCTACAAAAAAAAAAACCTTTAACCAAGAAAATTTTGAAGTCAAAAAAGAAAACAAATTTTGAAAAATTATTGATCTCTCAAGCTAAAACGACGAATTTTTTACAGAAAAGATGAATTTTCAACCAAAAAGATAAATTTTCAACCAAAAAGATGAATCTTCAAAAAAGATAAATTTTTAGTCAAAAAACCCTCAACCCAACTGTTAAATTTTCAAGACAAATTTTTACCAAAATCCTTGAATTTTCATCAAAATAATTAAATTTTGTACCAAATTATAAAATTTTCTATCAAATAGATAAATTTTTAAGAAAAAATTAGATTTTAACCAAATTGTTCAATTTTATGCAACATAATAAAATTTTGTACCAAAAAATATGAATTTTTAACTAAAATTATGACCTTTAACCAAAAAAATAGCAGATGAAACCAAGTAGTTCAATTTTCAATAAAAAAAATTAATTTTTAATGAAGAATGTAATACTTGATATTTCACCAAAAAAAAAGAAGAAAAATGTTTTCTATAGAAAACAATTGAATTGTCCAAAAAGACGAATTATTAACAAAAAAAATTAATTTTCAACTAAGAAAATTTTTTAGTTCAAAAAGAAACAAATTTGAAACAAATGATTGATTTTTCAATCCAAAAGAAAGAATTTTTTACAAAAAAGTTTAATTTTCAATAAAAAAAAATGAATCTAAAAAAAATTGTAGTAAAAACTCTGAAGCAAATTGTTAAATTTTCAAGCCAATTTTTTAACAAAATTGTTAAATTTTTATTTACGTAATTAACTTTTCTACCAAGTAATAAAATTTTCTACCAAAAATATGGTACTTCAACTCTAATCCAAGTAATTAAATTTTCCAACCAAAAAGGTAAATTTTCAATTAAAAATGTAATAGTTGATATCTTACCAGAAAAAAATTTTTTAAAATAAAAAATAGTTAAATTAACCAATAAAGACAAATTTTCTACAAAAAAATAAATTTTTGACAAAAAGATGCATTTTTGACCAAATAGTTAAATCTTCAAACAAGAAAATTTTTCAGTAAAACTTTTTGTACAAAAAGTTGAATTTTCAACCAAAAAGATAAATCTTCCAAAAAGAAAAAAATTTAGTCAAAAAAATCTCAACGAAATAGTGTATTTTTAAGCCAAATTTTGAAAAAATTTGTTGAATTTTTGTCAAGATAATAAACTTTCCTACCAAACATATACATGTTCTACCTAAAAGACAAATTTTCAAGAAAGTTAATTTTTAACAAAATTGTTTAGTTTTGAATAAAATAATTAAAATTTCTACTAAACAATAAAAATTTTCAACAAAAATGTGAATTTTTAACTAAAATTATAAATCTTCAACCAAAAAAAATGAATATTTAACAAAGTAGATGAATGTTGAACCAAGGAGTTGAATTTTCAAAAAGAAAAAAAGAATTTTTAACGAAAAATGTAATAGTTGATATTTTAACAGAAAAAAATTTATTTTGAATTGAAAATAGTTGACTCAACAAGAAAAGGCGAATTTTCTACCAAAAAAAAATAAAATTTTGATCAAAAAGATGAATTTTATCGAGAAAATTTTTTAGTCAAACCAAAAAATTTTAAAACAAATTTTTTGAAATTTCAAGCTAATAGGACGAATTATTTCAAAAAAATTGAATTTTCAACGAAAAAGATGAATCTTTAAAAAAACAAAAAATTTTAATCAAAAAATCTTAACCAAATGTTGTAATTTTTAAGGCAAATTTTGAACAAAATGGTTCAATTTTTATCAAAATAATTTACTTTCCTACTTAATAATGAAATTTTTTACCAGAAGAGATAAAATTAAAAAAAATTAATTTTCAACTAAATTTTTCAATTTTCTACAAATAATTTCAATTTTAACCAAATAATAAAGTTTGCTACCAAAAAATGTGAATTTTCATTTTAAATTATAAATATTAAAAAAAAAAGAATTATCAACAAAGTAGAAGAAAAAAATTTGAACAAAATTATAAAATTTTCGAGCCAGAAAGGATAAATTTTCTGCAAAAAAGTTGATTTTTCAACCATAAAGATTAATCTTCAAATAAGAAAAATTTTAAGTCAAAGAATAAAAATCTCTCAACCAAATTGTTAAATTTTCAAGCAAAATTTAAAAAAAAATTGTTGAAGTTTTATCAAAATAATAAAATTATCTATTAAATAATAAAATATACTACCAAAAAAAATCAATTTTTAACTAAAGTTATAAATCTTCAACCAAAAAAAAATTTTAATTTTTAACAATAAAGTTCAATTCCGAACCAAGTAGTTGAATTTTTAACAAAAAAGATAAATTTTTATCAAAAAATGTAATAGTTGATGGTAAAAAAATTATTATAAATAAAAAATATTTAAATTAACCAATAAAGACGAATTTTCTACAAAAAAAATTTATTTTTGATCAAAAAGTTGAATCTTCAACCAATAAAATTTTTCAGTCGTAAAAGAAAAAAATTTTTTTTTGTTAAATCTTTATTAAAATAATTAACTTTTCTACTAAATAATAACATTTTCTACCAAAAAAGATGAATTTTCAAGAAAAAGTTAATTTTCAACCAAATAATTAAATTTTCAAGTTACATGGAGGAATTTCCTACAAAAAAGTTAAATTTTCATCACAAAATTATGGATGTATATGTATAAATTTTATTTCCAACCAAATTTTTGAATTTTCAAGCTCAAAAGACAGATTTTCTACAAAGTAGTTTATATTCAACCTGCTAACAAGGATTTTCAAGAAAAAAGTTAATTTTCCACTGAATAAAAAACTTTTTAACAAAGTTTTGAAGTTGTTGAAAATAATTAACTTTTAAATGAAATGATAAAATTTTCTACCAAAAAAGATTAATTTCCTACCAAACAGATGAAGTCAACTAAAATTATGAATCTTCATCAAAAAACTAATTTTTAACAAAGTAGGTCAACTTTTAACAAAAAAGATTAATTAATTTTTCATAAAAAAAGTTGAACCACTTCGCGAAAAATTCATTTTTTCGATTAAAGGCTCATAATTTGATTTGAAAATTCATCTTTTTGGTTAAAAATTAATCTTTTAGGTTCAAAATTCGTCTTTTTGTTTAAAATTTCAACTATTTGATTAAAAATTCATCTATTTTTCTTAAATGCAATATTTTCAATAAAAATATTTATTACTTTATTATTAAATAATTTATTTATTAATTTAATATTTTATATTTTGTGTATTCTCGTAGATTTTTTTATTTTGGGGGGGTGGGGGGAAGAAGGGGTGACAAAAGTCAGGAGAAAAAGGATTGACTGTGAAAAAGGATAGATTGTGATCCCTGCCCCAGGGAATAATCTGCACTGGTCATTGAAAAAATCTCAGACTCCCCTTTTAGAAAAAAATCTGTTGTCCACTTCATTAGGTATTCGGTCCCTAAATCCGGGAAAGCCGATAATCATATACTGGAAAAATGCGATTGAAATGTGATTTATAGGAGATTGTAATCGCTAAATCCCCATTTAGGGGGAAATAGATTTTGTTCATCCTTCATAGGGTTCATAGTCCTTAAGGCTGTCCCATTGGTGGTTCGTTTTCCTTATCATCAATCCCCCCCACTCTCTCTCTCGTTCTCGTTCTCTTTCTCTCTCATTCTT
>JAUELO010343184.1:0-14791 GCA_032357855.1 Amphibolips quercusostensackenii | reverse complement strand
CTCCAGTTTTTGGACGTCAGCCAATGAGAAGGTCGCGAAACCTTCCCTCTTTCCAGCTAACGAAGAGCGACGAGAGTCAGTCGCTAACTTGTATCGCCTGAGAGTAGCAGCATTCGCCCTGCTCTCTCATAAAATGAAGTGTTTAGTGAATTTCAAAGTGAAATGTGAGTACTAGTGCATTGCAACCTTACGGTGACAGGAGTCACCGACTCTATCCTATCCAGTGTCCATGAGTACCTTCCGGACATTATCCACTAAACTTCTCTCTTTTTCCCAATACCGTTTTATCTATCGCTCTCATCTTAATAATTTTTGCTTTTTGTGTGTTTTTCCAATTTGAATAATATTTGGGATAGCGTGTAATTAATTCACGTACGTAAATCTACTTAGACTTAGGCGTCAGGCGCATTGACCAAGTCCCGTACTCTCTCTAGATTTACCTACGCTTGAATCAGAATGAAATAACGTCGGGTTTATCGTCAGGCGCATTAGCCAAGCCCCGTTTTGTGGTAATTACAGCCTTCGTTCGGGCAGTTTTATCCTGAGTTTAAATTCAGGCCGATGGGGCTATTCCCGTATCCAAGGTATATTTATTTATATTTTTGTTAAGGCATCGCGCTACACTTTGGGTTTAACGTCAGTCGCGTTGGCCAAGCTCCGTACCCAGGGTGTATCGCGTTCGCTTTCGGACACGTCGCGTATCGTCGTTACATTATTTCAGAAACACGTTTTTCGATTTTTTTTATGCCAGGAGGAGAGAGAAAGCGTTCTAGCGCCGACCTGGCTGTTCGCCGCGCAGGGCGCCGTTCCAGTTCCAGCATCAGTACCAGCACCAGTTACCTTACCAGTTCTAGCACCAACATCGTGCATCAGATTCCCACCACCACGTGCGACACCTTTGGCTCCTCTCGCTTTATCTAGGTTGTTCATCAGAATCAAGCAATTCCAGTCACTCAATTCACGAGCTACCCACGGATCTAGTTGTTTCACCTCTCGAAAACCCTCAGCCTCCGGCAAGCCTCTTCACCATCCGGACTCCACTGACAGGAACTAACCCGCTACAACTCGCTTTATGGCCAATAGATTTCTCCGGGATTACGAACCCGCGGTTTCTGTTTGGCGTCCTCCATCGACCCCCGACAAGTTCCTCGATATCGTTTTTCACCAGGCTTCGTCAGGTTCCGCTGTGCCGATGCAGCTCTTCTTGCCTTAATCGAGGCATTGAAGTATTCTGTTTCGTCAACTCCAGAGGACCTCTGCCGCCTACTCCTGGCAAATAGTTTCTTGTTAGCATCAGGGATGTCACGCCGGTAAACGACTCCAATATCATTACTGACGCCTACGATGATGATGTACTGTTCTTCGCCGCAGATAGTTCGCCTGAATCTTTCTCTCCGTTGCTCCGCTCGCCGACCGCTTAACGAGCCTGTCCTTCAGGGGACTCGATTTCGCGTCGAGAACTCGGTTTTTTATTTGCTCGCCTCTTTCTATGTGGTATTTCTTTGACAAGAAGGTTTTTCAGCGACATGTCTTCTTATCGTAATCTCGGGGTCTAAGAAAGCTTCAAATCGCCTATATTTACAACATTAAAACATTAAACAGACTAGATTAAAATAAAAGGCAACTATGAAAGCTTAAGGTTTAGAATAAGGTGGAGATGATTTATTGGGTACATCGATTTTTCTATGTTTTATAATGTGATTGATATGTGAAAATAAATAGCTCAGAGAATCAAAATAGTATTTATTTTTTATAACAATAGGTTTCTTTCTCAAATCAGATATCGCATTTCCATAAAGAATATATCTTCGTAAAATATGATTTTAATTACTGCAATAGCATACTTTTTGCGTTAAGTATATTTGAATTAAATGCTAAATGTTAATTTTTCACGATGCAAATTAAAGGATCTCTGTGCCGTCAGAAGGTTAGGGTTTTCCACCAACTGTAGGTTAGATATCAGTTTTAATCATGCGCAATTGACTAAAAGTTTCAAGTTTTTTAAATTAAACTATTGCCGTTACTGTATAGAATCATGGTTAACAAATATAACATTAAAATTCCGATCTATTGGCCGGCGGGGGCCTACTGGAACTTCCGCAACTTCGCCTGTGGTCAATGACGTAACCTCGCCGCTGCGGATGTTTATTTTAACCCGGCGCCGTTCGCCACCAGGATTATATATTCCACTAAGCATACGACTACCGCATATTGCAAAAATGTCACCATCAGATGTTGTTAATACAATCTGTTCTGCGATTGGCAAGGGCCTATGGTCAATTGTTCTTAAATGTTGTTGAAGCGGCGAATCAGGATGAAAAGTGTATCTTCGAAATTCAAATCGCCGGTTTAGATTGAAATGGGGAATAAGCCGAATAAACCCAAGTTGCCTAATTTCATACCCAAGTACCTGGTAAAAATGAGTCTCATCAGCAGAGAGACTGGCAGGAGGAGACCTGGACCTGTCACGCAGAGGTGGGTCGGGCTCTTTAGGAGAATGATTGTGACCTGACGTTGAACTTAATTCTACAAGAATAAATAAAAAATTTTTTTGTTGTAATTGTATGTTAATGTACTATAGATTTCTTATATTAATTTGAATTATTTTGTACAGAACGTTATGCATTTTCATATGTACATGCTGCGGAACTTCAGGTGACAAGAAAATCAAATAAATCTGTAACTAATCAATCCGCATTTCTTCTTGAATTATCCGACCTGCATTGGGTTATCTAAGACATCTTCCATGATTCTGGAAATTCTTTAATCTGCCTAATTAATGAATGAATAAAAATTTTATCAGCCCTTGAGGTGAATTAAGACCAGTGTCCCTTGGATTGTGATATCTATGGAATGTTAAAGCATATTATTCTTTTACGCATTTCGAGACAATCAGAAAATAATTGAAGCTGAAAAGTTCTAAAATTTGTAAATTTTGTCAATCTTCTAAAATTTAAATTTTGGCGTACATATTTGGAACTGTATCATCTTCGTACGTGCACATATGGAAGACCTTAAACAGTACTCGTGGCAAAGACATGTGAGATGTACACATCCATTTTGTAACATACCTATTGTGGATTCCCAAGGAATAAATACAGACTAATTTTGAACTTATTCTATACATATACATACAGAGTTTGAAAAAGAAAAGCAATTGAGGTAGAATGAGTATTAATTCAAAAAATCTCTTGCTTGCGAAAAGCTTCAAAATGTATTAGAAATAATGAAAAATGTATTGCAGTATTATATTTACCAAAAGAATCAAAAATAGCAGCCATAAATAAAACTAAAGTATGAGCGATTCTCATCTTTTATAATTAAAAAAATACTGTAGTTAACGGTGAGCCTGCTATTTACACCTAGGCGATTTTTGCTACGGTAGACGGTACTAGTACGCTTGGTGGCCATTCAGAAGGATTCTATTTATAACTTCAAGCTTGTCCTTCCAAGATTATCTATAGAGATAACGAGTATTATCGTACGAGATTGCATGTATATTTCTTTGGAAAGATTCATAAAAAAAAAAAATTATTCACTAAATTCGTTAATACTGATATTACAATTTACATAATCTTATACATTTTAGGAAAAGTAAACTTATACATGAAAAAAATATATGCACATGGTGTCTACCATAACGGCCTATTTCAAGTTTCGAAAAAGTAACATTAGTTTGAAAAAATACTTATATATTTTTCTATATAAATTTATTAGCATTCCTTTATATTATTTTTAGTAATGACAAATTGAAAATATTCTGCTGATATTTTTTAATTTTTCCTTACGTTGCGATAAGCAAATTTTTGGTTTCATTTGAAAACTTTATATAACAATAAAGATGTTTTAAAGTATTCGCAATATTATGTTATTAGATCCTTATATTTTCAAATATATTCAACTTGGTTTGGTTGGAAATCAAATGCCTAATTTAGATTAAATTTTTTCGACAGGGATTGCGAAATGCGAAAAAATAACATTTGCTATGTTATGATTTTTTTTATGCCAGTGATAAAAAAAAATAAGAAAAATTGTGAAAATTTGCTTATTTGTACTTTTATTTCACAATTTCTTCATTTTGTCTAATTTTCATTCAGGATGGCTCAAATTAAAGCATATAGCATTGAGATAAAAAGTAAGGTTTGCTATGTTGCATTTTTCTTTTTTTTATATTAGTGGTTCAATATAAGAAAAATCAAAAACGATTTGAAAATTTTGACTGATTTTTTGTTTATATTTTAAACAGAATGTGTACTTAGTGTTCTCCGATTTGACAATACATGTATAGATTTTATCTTAAGTAAAATTAATAAAATTTGTCATATACGGGGTTAGTCATACCGTGCTCAAAAGCAACTGATGTGGCACGCGATACTTGAACTTGTGTACAGTTATAGAAATACATACTTAAATAATCATGTCAATCTTATGAGAATATTTTAAACTTTCATTCTTCTATCAAAATTTATAAAAACTAGTTTGAAGGCCTTATTTTACCCAAATTTGTTGTTCAATTATCAAAAAGTCCTTTAAGATTTGCTATTATAAGACAGATAATCACTACGCCACATTAGAGGACATAGCAGGTAACATGACGCAGTTGCACTTTTAGAAAAATTAAGAGAAAAACAGCTAAAAAAATAGTTTATAAGATATGTGGGATGAAGAAATTAAGCAGCGTCAGAGACGCTTGAAAGGGAAGAACTTGGAAACTGAAGGATCTGCGTGGAGGGTACTTAGTAAATGTGATTAGAGTAAAGAGCATAGATTTTACTATAAGATTATTAATAAGTTTGCATATTTTTGTGTTATCTATAAAACATGATGACTTTGTGAAACTTTTTTTTAGGATCATTGCTACAAAGATTGATGAGCCACTTGGCTGGGATCGGTGTTGCGGAACGAACGTAGTAATTAAAATAAACATCACGGGAATTCTAGATTAATCTGAAAATCTACGCCCCTCCTCTCTTTTACCTTCTCCTACAACGCTCTTAGTTGCATCATATTAACTCCTTAAACTCCGATTGAAACTGAGTTTGTTACGCTTACTCTAAATGAAAAACATACATGTATTTATCCTACTGTGATTTTGCTTACATGCAATGTGCATGCAATATGCACAGAACATTTTGAACAATTAGGAGTCAGTAGGTTACTGGTAGCACCTCAGAATGCGGTTTCATTAAACACCTGTCGCATTGTAAAAAAACAGGCATGACAATTTGTATAGTTTTATCATTTTTCTTATTCATTTTAGTAAAAAATTAAAATTTTAAGTCGATTTCGTATAAGGCGATAAGCTGCCAAAGAAGGAGTGGAGCTTGGACAGCATTCTGGACAAATACTTACACTTCTTTTTTAGTCCTGAAGTTACTGTTAAGAGTCCAAAAACAGGCACAGAAGGCGAACATCGCTCAGAAAAAAAAACAGAAACTCTAGTAAGAACGAAAAAAAAAAATCATGTATTCGTTGGAAAAGAGAGGATCTAAGCCAATGCAGATTTGATTCTCATTGCATTGAATGTTCAATATGTGAAACTAAACCTTTAGAGTTCTATATATTTTCCCCCATATTCAGGGCATTGTGGATCGGACAAATACGTATTCGAGTGCCAAAACAGGTAAGTGTGTCAATACCTCCACTACCGAAATGGCCGATTTGCTGGAAATAAATATTCTCATGACAATAACTGAGTTATCGTCAGTTGATGTTTACCGGTCTCAGGCTTTTCTTATGTATTGTATTTCCGACATTATAAGTTCAATTAGATTTATAATTTTCAGTAGATAGATCTATTTCATGCCTGTGCAGAAATCGCTACATTTATTTCCTATTACCAAACAGACCCTGATCAGGCTAATAGGGTCTAGTCCAGGTAGGCCTCATTTGTATGGCCCGGAGTCGTTTCAGACTAGGTTGGCCAGGTTTCCAATTGCAACCTCACCAAGTCGTTTGTTTAAAAAAAAATTTCAATTACGGAAATTGTTTTTTATTTACAATTTAATATCTGTAAGTACGTAGTCTTTTTACAGAACTTCTAAGAAATGAATAATATATGGTTAAGTTACAAGAAAACTTTAATATTCTAAAGAAATATTCAAATGATTTATATACTGATGCAGATAATGAAAACGATTATGAAAATCTTGAAATTAATCGCGAAGATCCCGCTGTTGCCAGCGAGTTTTAAAACCTGGACGTAGGATTCGGTGAAAAAAAGCATTCTTATTTCTAGATAAAAGAAACTAATATTTTAAATAAATACAAATTGATAACATCTTTGGTATACTTTTGTAAATACAGAACATTATTATATTAAAAAAATATTAATTATTTTACCGCACAACCTAAAAATCGCAACATAATTGCAGTCAATTGTAACTTCGGATAAAAATTATTTTGATGTAATAAATTTTGAAAACTATCAGATTTTCCTTAGTTTTTAAAAATTTCAACTCGATATCTCATTTTGTGTGAAGGCAAGTTAGGCGAAAAATAATAAGAAAAAAATTTTTAAGTTACCTTGAAGTGGCCTTAATATACAAAATTAATTTTTTTTTTCAGATTCCGGTAAATGTAGTGGATCATCTGCAGGTCTTGAGGAAGGAAGTAGATTATCTCATTTAAAGAATGATAGCGTATCATCTCATTTCAAAAAAGGAAGTGGGTCATCTTATTCTTACAAAAGAAAGTGGAAGATGACATTCTAAGGAAGTTAGTGGATTATCTTATTCTGAGAAAGAAGGTGGATCATCTCATTGTGAGGAAGGAAGTGAATTATCAAATTAAGATAAACTAAGTAGTTCATCAGATTCGCACGGGGAATTTTTTAATGAGTTTGTAGAAGGATCTCAAGATGAGCCAGAAACAGTAAAGGAACTGCATATTTTGTCTGTAACAAAAGTAATCGAACAGGAGACTGTGAATCGGCTATTGGAGATCTTACAACGAAGATTGCTATCTGAACTACATAAATCAACAAAAACTTTGTTACGAACATTTTCAGCGAAGTACGAGATTAAAAAAATGCAGGACTCTGATGGATCGGTAGGAGAATAGGTCTACTACGGTATTTAAAAACGGTCCTAAGAAATGTATTGATCTTAACGTGCACACGAAGGCAAAAATATTTTTGCAATATAATGCAGATGGCATTTCATTAACGAACTCTGGAGAACAAGGCTTTTGTGTCCTTTCGAGAAAGGTACATTATAAACCTGATATATACAAGCTATTCGCAGTATTGATTTATTGCGAAAATTCAAAAGCTGCTAGGCTGGATTATTATACGCACAGGTTTTTCTGCTTGCGAAAGATGCGAAATAGGAGGACTAGAAGAAGAACGCGTGACAAAATTTGCTCTCATAAATTTTCCAGGCAGAACTAAGGAGTTCTTTCAAACACGTTCGCAACGTCTTTATCATAACCGCGAATCTCCAATTTTGCAAATTGGACCATTTGTAAATTAAAAAGTGGAAAGCAACCTAATTTAAATTCATTATTTGTATTCCGGCCTAAATGTGCTATTAAATATCCTTGACGCTAATCGTTTCAAAATTTTCTTGCTTTTGCACGAGGCTTCCAGAATCTCATGCAATGACAGGCTTTTAAAAAATATCAGCAGCATGCGTGAATCTATTTGCAAAGGTTTTTTGTAGGCTTTCGTGAACTATATTATAGAATATAAGTTTTAAATATGCATTGTGCTATTTATGTTTGCTGACGATGTTTTAGCCATGGAATTTTCAATTTGAAGATTTATGGAGTAAATTTAAGTCAAGATGCAAAATTGAAACCCGTAATATAAATTTTTTAAAATAAAAATCAATATTTTTTAGAATTTGTGTGGTATTTGTTGTATTCCTAAGGAGAAGTATAGTTAAGAATTTTTGTTTTTCTAAATTCATAAAATGAAAACAAAGGAGCAGAATATCATTCATAAGTGGGAAACATTCTAATTTTGAAAGACTTTATTCAAGTATCTATTCTTAATAACACAATAAAAGTAAAAATCAAGTTTTAAGAATTCAAAATTAGACAAATGAATATTTATTATACTTACTGATGATAATTTTTCGTAGACCCGTATAAAACGTGAATTTAAAAAACCATGTAGACTGTGGAATTGTAAGCATAACCTGTACGGTGTAACGAGATTTTTAAATATTTTTATTCTTATTTTGTACATCCAATACGTTAAATATTCTCACTTTACTTTTTATGTCGAAATTTTACCAGTATAAAGTAAAAAATTACAAGAAATAAAGAAGGAAATTTTTTCTGAACTGTTAGTAATTTTGCTTTCAAAATTGGAAAAAATATTTTTCTAATGTTTGTGGAAAATTACCGTAATCTTTCAAAAAAATTGTTCATTAAGGGCTACCTGTATCATTTATGATAATTCTCTTGCTGATTTCCAATTAAAATCTTATTAGAATAATTTTTACAAAAAACTGAGCGTGAGGGTGATATTAAAAATCCAAGAAAGTTGATGATTTATTATCTTAAGCTAGCGGATTGTTCCTGCCGTTATTATTTACTGCTAACGAGCCCAGTGCTGGATTAAAGATGGTGCAAATATCCACCAATCTTTCCCTGATTCACAGAAAATTCCAAAACTGATTGTTTTTTGACTTTTATTAACATATACGTTTACTTATTTACACAATATTTTTTCTGTAAAGTTCAATACAAAATTGATAAGGACTATTATTTCATGAAGAAGAATTGTGTAGTTAAGAAGGATAAACACAGGCCTGAAAATATCTTAAGACAATCCTGAATCTGGGTTTTTTCCTTTACAAATTTCTGACGTAATGTCTCGAACTAAAGGTGAAAGGTTGTAAAATATCACGAATTTGCAGCATTCATTTCTCAGTTTTTGACGTAACACCAAGTGCAGTAGTTAATTTTTAAATAACCGTTCCAGTTCCAGTTCATCATAATTTCAAAACGGTAAAAACTACTATTATTAATTTTTGATATTCAAAAAAGGTAAAAAAATCAAGATAATTAAATAAATGTATCTAAAGTCCAATTTATAATTTCTCAAGAAAGTCCCTGTTCTATAATCAAAACTGCATTCCTTTAAGAAATTCCGTGCTCCAAAGTTGAACTTATAACTAGTTAAGGATATTTTTATTTAAATTTAAGTATTTTATTACAAATTAATATTTTTTGGTATAAAAATTAATCTTTTTCTCTCAAAATTAGTTTTTTCTTAAATATACTTTTAAACTATATCATGCTTGTTTGAACATTAATCTTCTTAAGTTTAAAACTCAACTATTCGTTCGAAAATTTCTGAATTTTGTTGAAAATTATTCTTTTTTGGTCGAATTTTTTTTTTTTTTTAATTAATTTTTCTTCGGCTTAAAGTTAGTTTTTTTTTATTAGAAATTATTATTTTTTCAGCTAAAAAGTGAACGGATTTTTTTTTAGATATTCAATCTATAAAAATATTCTATATGACCAAGTTCACTTGCATAAATTCCTAGTCCGACCCATAGAGTATCTATTTTATTTAAGTTTTTATAACATACTTAAGTATTTTATAAAATAAAATAAATTAAAATAGAACAGAATTTAAAAAATTAACTATAACGAATAAAATAGAATAAAACATAATTAACAAAATTACATAAAATACAAAATAAGTCAGAATAAAATAGAGTAAGCTAAAACGAACAAAATGTTGCATACCGAATAGGTTAAAAAAAAAAACAAATTAGAATGTAGGAGAATAAAATAGATGAAAATGGAATATGATAAAACAGAATGAATTGAAATAGAATAAAATAGAATTAATAGGACGAAATAGAAAAGAATAAAATAAAGAATGAAGTAAAGCAAATAAAGATACAATAGAATTATATAGAATAAAATAAAATTTAAACAAAAATAGAATAAAATAAAGTGTTATAGAATAATAAACTTACATATAATAGATAAAAATAAAATCAAACAAAAGAATGTGCTAATACGCATATTTTTTTATTAAAAATATTTCAAATGACAAACCTTTTAAAAAAGCCCTGGTTGGATGATGATCCGTTTCCGCACTTTTCCTTCTTGTTGATTTCAAGTGTAATTGCCTCCTAATAATTCTAGCTGAGCTGTGCTCGTACTTAGAAGCTGTGCATGAAAGTGAAATAAATGAAAAGAAAATAAATTTTTTGTACTATATACAGTACCGTACTTTCAAGACGTGCAATAATATAATCATTAGTTATAGGACCAATAATGTCTCCAAACAAAAGGAACTTCAAGTAGTTTGCTGAAGAAAAAATACTGTCATTGTTTTTCTCTAAATTAAATAGAAAGTGAATTTGCAACATACCTGTTTCGCCGTTGTTTCTGCAGTGTGAATGTTTCGCTAATTTTTTACTGAACATCAGAAGACTATTTTCTAGTAATTAAATTCTATCTACATGTTAAATAGCTCTTTTAAATAAAATATCAACCAATGCAATTAAAGTGACGTCACACAATACGTCCGCCAATCTCTTTTAAGTCGATAAAAGAGTTTTTTCTTAAAGCTGCTCTATAATTGTTGTTTCACCCACATAGCCACAGCGTTTTACCAAATCGTTACTTAATGCTCACTGTTAAAAAATGTTGCAATCTGAAGGAGTCTTTTCGTTGATTGTGGCTTATTGATATTCAGAAAACGACCAGAACTAAAAGAAAACGATAATAACCTAGAACAAACGTGAATGAGAGTTGTCGACTTTGTCAAATCTCTCAGTATTTATCGATTTGGTAAGTTGATTTACACATTTTCGTAAAAAAATACCATACCTAATATCTTGTTTTTACAATAACTCTTAGATTTTTCAGTATATCTAATCATATGTTGCAATACAAGGTGAAAATTTTGTGATAAAAATGTGTGAATTTTATAAGTTGGGTTTTAAAATTATACCATTTTACGCATATAAAAGAGAATGCTTGCATTCAGAAATAGAACTACGTATATATAAAAATTTATCTAAAGTCATGGAAGCTAGTTGGAGTTTCGCGACAATTTTATTTTATTAATAATACTTGCTGTTTTTCCTTTACTCTTAATAATTTCTTTTGTTTTAAATGCAAATCCTAATAATTTTTCTACTAATTACTTAATAAATTTAATGAATAAGAGCCGAAATTAAAGTTTTTATCATGCATCAAAGGTATTTGTTTACTCGAATATTATTTTTTTAAAAGAATACAAACATTTTTATTTTTATCGATAACTTTATTTTACTAATCACGATCTCACGATTATTTGATTTAATTTATCACAATTAATTAATAATTAATCAATAAAAGCTAATATGATCCAAGTGACACCAGAATTTTATAATTGACTCATACTTTATCTATGCTGCTTCCTTTATTTCATTAAATTTCCTTGTCTGTTTTATACGTTTTAAGCAAAACTTTGTTTCCAGTTGAAAATTCATTCCTGTGATTGAAAATAAAATTATTTTGTTAAAAATTTGTTTTTGTTTTGGTTAAATATTAAATATTCTACTATTATTAAAAAATTTCTTTTTTTTTTAATGAAAATTCATGTATTTCTTGAAAAATTGGTCTTCTCTGTTTAAAAATTCATATTTTGATTTAAAAATTAATTTTTTGTGGTGAAAATTCATTATTTTACAGATAAATTTAACTATATAATTATTTCTTTTGATAAAAAGTTGAACTTTTTTTTAAAATTATGCTTATTTCGTTTGAAAATTGATTTGCTTTACTTGAAAACTTATTTATTTTTGGTAGGAAATGCATCTTTGCAATAAATATTTTACTATTTGGTTGAAAATTAATTTTTTTCACTCGTTTAGTCAACGACTTTTATCCTAGAATAATCGGTGTAAGTACAGGTTGAAGTATTTTTTCTACGGATTGCCATTTTCTAGGTTTAATGACGATATTTTAATTATAAACGCTTTTTATTAATATTAAATATTATTTTCAGGATTTTAAAACTTTGTAAACATTTTGAAATTTCAGCCAGCTTTGAGTCTCGATGCCCAGAGGTCGGTTGGTACGGGCGGGGCGGCCTTTCCACTTCGTCCGTTGCGACTCCAGTTTCTGGACGTTAGCCAATATAAAAGGCTGAAAACCTACCCTCCTCCCAGACGACAGGACTCGGACCGGCTACCTCCCGTAAGCGGAACGTGAAAAGCGACGAGAGTCGGTCGCTAACTTGTATTGCCTGAGAGAAGCAGCATCCGCTCTGCTCTCTCATGAGATAAAGTGTTTAGTGAATTTCAAAGTAAAACTTGAGAAATAGTGTGTTGCAACCTTCCGGTGACAGAAGTCACCGACTCTGTCCTATCCATAGCCCGTGAGTACCTTTCAAACCACATTCACTAAACTTCTCTCTTTTTCCTAATACTGTTTTATCTCTCGCTCTCATCTTAATAATTGTTGCTTTTTGTTTGTTTTACCAATTTAGATAATATTCAGGATAGCGTGTAACCAATCCGCGTACGTAACTCTATTCAGAGTTTGGCGTCAGGCGCATTAGCCAAGCACCTTCTCAATCCCGCATTTTAATTAGTTCACGCTGGGTTTAGCGCCAGACTGTTAGGCACAGTCCTGTACCTAAGGTACATTTATTCATATTTTTGTTAAGGCATCGCGCTATAATTTGAGTTTAACGTCAGGCGCATTGGCCAAGCTCCCGTACTCAGAGTGTATCGCGTTCGCTCTCGAGTACATCGCGTATAGTCATTACTTTATTCCAGAAATACGTTTCTCAATTTTCTTTAGTGCCTAGAGGAGGGAGGAAGCGTCCCCGCGCCGGCCTTGCTGGTCGCCACTGCAGCGAGAGTTCGAAGCTCTTAGGGCCGCGCAAGTCGCTTTCCGGTTCTTCCGATCCTCGAACTCGGTTATCCAAGGTCGCCGTTTCTCTCGCCTTACAAGTACCAAAATTTTGCAGCGAGCCCCGCATCGTTTTTAAACCGTCGCGGATCAGAATGTCACCACCAGGTGTGACACCTTCGGCTCCTCTTTCTTCTGTGCTGTTCATCAGAATTGACCGATTCCAGTCTCTCAATTCACCAGCTACCCACCGATGTAGTTGTTCTGCCTGCCGGAAACCCTCTGTCTCCGGCAAACCTCTACACTATCCGAACTTCAGTGACAGCAACTAATCCGCTGCAACTCGCTTTGGGGCCAATAGTTTTTTCAAGGCGTTAACGAACCTGCGGTTTCCGTTTGGCGTCCTCCATTGACCCCTGACAAGTTCGTCTATATTGTTCATCACCAGGCTCCGTCCAGTTCCGCTCTACCGCCGCGGCTTCTCTGGCGTTTATCAAGCCATTGAACTATTTTGTTTCGTCAACTCCGAAGAAAACTATACCGCCTACTCCTCTCAAATGGTGCCCGGTTAACATCATGGCCGTCACGCTAGTAAACGACTCTACAACTACTAGCGACGCCTGTGACAATGATGTACTGTTCTTAGTCGCAGATAGTTTGCGTGAATCTTTCTCTTCGTTGCTCCGCTTTCCGACCGCTAAACGAGCTCGTCCTTTAAGAAACTCGATTTCGTGTCGAAATCTCGGTTTCTGATTTGCTCGCCCTTTTATTTTTGCAGTATTCCTTTGACAAGACGATGTTTGGTCGACATGACTGTTCATCGTAATCTTGGGGTCTGAGCAAGCGGACCCAACACGTTTTTGAGACACGGACTCCGTTGGGTAATTCCACGGACGGCACTTTCACTCTTCATGGACGGCTTAGCTGCCTGGATTCAGATTATGCAACCATGAGAGGCACAGCGAGTGTACTTGCCTCCTCAACAAGCCAATGTAATGAACCACGCTTAGACCATTATTAAGTTGAGAGACGGGAAATAGGTATATCCGCTCCCACAGCAAACTTAGCTAATCAGGCAGGTAACCCCTCTTTACGTGACAGTCAGTAACTGTTCGCTAAACAAACCCTCCGCCCACCGCTCTCACTCAGACGATTAGTAACAAACCGCGTTACAAAATAATCTGCAGAAAACCTCACAACAATCCAATTTTGTTGCACTTACTCCCCCTTTACTATCCACCTCCTCCACTGATTGTCCACGAACTATTACCGTGGCAAATATCAAATCGGAGCAACAAATTTTAATTAAATTTTACTTAAAACTCGGAAAGAGTTGTGCACAGACCACTGAAATGATGAAGAAGACATTTGGGGACAAGCCTATGAGGAAAACACAAATAAAAACGTGATATAAGCGGTTCAAAAATGGTCGCACATCTGTTGATTGTAATCCACGCTCTGGGCGGCTTCCGACGATAAGAAGAACGGATAATATCGAACGTGTGCGGCTTGCGATCAATAAAGATCGTCGATTGACTGTGCGAAAACTAGAATGTGATCTTGGAATACCGCAAACTAGTGTTTTTAGGATTTTAACTGAAAATTTGCAAATGATTCGCGCGTGTACGAAATTCATTCCGAAATTGCTAACGGTGAAGCAGAAGAACCTTTGCCTTTAAATCGCTTAGGACAATCTAAGAATAGTCAATAATAATAAGAAAATGACTAAAAAAATTTTAACAGGTGATGAATTGTGAGTTTGTAGTTAGGATCCCGAAACAAAACTACAGTCTTCGCAGTGGAAGCTGTCGTCGGAGCAATGACTGAAAAAAGCGAAAGAAAGTCGGTACAATGTCAAGTCGTTGTTGATTGTTTTTTTTATTATGATGGTATTTTATACTACGAATATGCTTCTAGAGTTCAGACGATCAACAAACAATATTATCTTAAAGTAATGAAAGGATTACGTGAC
>JAUELO010342993.1:0-14792 GCA_032357855.1 Amphibolips quercusostensackenii | reverse complement strand
GTAGCAGAAGCTATCGGGATGATTTTTGCAACTGCGATTTATTTTGCAATTGTTGCAGAATGAGTGTTAAATGATAGCTTCTAATCAGCGCTAATAAATTGGGGTTCAATAGGAATGAGTTCTAGTCCTAGAGTATAGGTAGCATACATGTGACTACCCAGAAGTATAGCATAATATAAAAATAGCACGGAGCACGATACACAGGAGAGCTCAGAGCTGTTGCATGTGATATAGTAGAGGAAACTTGAACATGCGCTATAGTAGAGGGGAGCAGCGCATGCGCTACGTACACTCTTGCCCGACTGATCCTTTGTATCACGCGTGCAGCGTCCGTGTGACGCCTGCGTGATTAAAACCTGCTTAAGAATCCAAAGAATTGAATACTAGTAGCAATTACAAAATGATAAACTTTGTGAATAATTTAAAATTTGCAGATATTCAAGATTGTGGTACAATGAAATACTAGATACAGTACAATGATCCGCTTCAAGTAGGTGTAAACCGTAAAATCAGCAACTCCGTAGAAAGAGACAACTTCTCTGCCATGTACCTTTCGAACAGTGATAGCCTTAACCCACATTTTTTCCAATTTCATTAACATTGAAAACGAAGAGAATGGCACCTAGAAAATTAGAAAAAAAAAATTTTTAACTAGGTATGCAGTTTTTTTGTGAAACCACATTTTGTCTTGTTTTTCCGCACTTTTTCTAGATTATCTCAGCAACCGTGTAAGATATCATAAAAACAAGCCAGCCGTTAGATTTAGCATTAAAAAGTGCATCGAAATCATATATTGATTTTAATTTAAAAAATTTTTTAGAACATTCTTTCTCCTGATTTTTAATTTTTCAAAAAAAAATTTGATCTAAAATATTTCGAAGACCTGACGTGCTGCAGAGAAATGGAAGCCAGAATCGGATTTAGCACAAAAAACTACTCTGGAAATAACATGTCTCATTCCATGAGCACGTAGGTCACATTTTGTTGACAAGTGTTATTGACGTTTAGCAGTATAAGCCTGATTACTTTATTGGCCACTTTCCTTTGCATAATATGCATATAAAATAAATAAGAAATGTAGCTACAATAGAAATTTTGTTGTGGTGTTTCAGTTTGCAGCAACATCTACTGGGAAAATTTTGAAGTACGTAAAGCTACAGAAAATGATATAGTGGGACTTCGAAAGAGTCCCTTTAAAAGGGCCCAAGCTGGTATGGATCTTCTACTTTCAGAAAATGTCATTCGTGGATGGAAGGACTCTAACGATAATGTCCATAACGTATATGACGGTAGAGGCTGTTGTTTTCTGCCTGGACAACGGTGTCACAAAAGTCTAACACGAGACAATCAATATTATTTTGATATTCAATTATGGGAAGGCGAGAAATACAACCATGGAGCGGTGCTGCAGCAGCGACGCCAACAGTGAATGTGTATCGGATTCATTAAAGAAGGAACATAATGCGGTGCATGAAATTATTACATGATATTTAAATAACATCTAAAAGTGTATTTCTTGTGTTTCTTAATGCATTAGTAACAACTAACACTATTTGTCTGCATCTTATGTTTTGATCCTACTTAACATGAAAAATTGTATTTTTTGGTGAGAAAAATATATCTTTCAATCAATTGAATATATTAATTAATAACATTATAGAATAATATTTAAGGACTGACACGAAATAGACAAAAACATCGCCTAAATGAAAAAAAGGTAGGTAGTTCAAAAATAGATTAAACATGCGCCTACAAAACAAGATTTCGTAGCTTATTTGGTCATTAATGAAGTTGTCTAAATAATTTTGCTGTCCCTTTTGGTTTAGCCGAATCTTGGCGCTTATGCCCTTTAGAATTTTAAACTTTGAATTTAAGACACTCTTGCTTTGCCAAATGTTGTTGCTAATGCACTTTCAGATTTCCGAACTGTGGCGCTTGTGCGTTTTTGGAATTCCAAACTTCGGCGTTTATGCGGATGAATTATTTCTTTTTCTCTATTCAATATATGTGCGCAATATGGTATCCCTTGTTTTTTAAATTTTTATATGCTAAAAAGTTTTAAAATGCAAGAGAAATTAGTTTATTTGGGTCTCGTGCAAAGACCATAAACTTTGCTTTTAATATAACACGGCGAAATGTCTGCGTTATGTTAATCTAATATTGAAATGCGATGATATGTTACAACTAATTCTGTTTCGCAGTATTTTGTTTCAAGTTCATTGCACAATATGAATCTATCTTTAATTTCTAGGGTTATAACACCCTTATAGCAGATGAAAACGAAACCCTCTGTTCTAGAAATAAGTCCTGATGATTTGAAGGAAACAAAAGTTCACTCTTTCGATCTTTTACATTTATGTGAATGTTTCCGCGTATTTTTTTGTCAAGCAGCTGTTGGAAAAATTTTTTCAACCTTTAGTTTTTGAATGGGGTTTTTAGAATAGCAGCATCTAGATATATTTGTGCACTTTTCTTACATCTCATGTTAAAATCTAGGCCTTCTGCATATGCATGACATTACGCGTGGCGATATCAAGTACCGTAAGCTCGATTTTTGTCTATTGAACCACTCCAACGAGTAAAGTAGAATCAAGAAACCAAGCACGTTATTTGCAGACACCTTTTTGAAGGCCGACAGATTTGGAGACCAAGTCTGTCAAAGAAGATGCTTTAATCTGCTTTAGACAGACTCCTTTACTTATAGGTGTCTTCCAGTGCCAAGATATCTAATTACACTTATATTAACAAGTTCATGGTCTTGGTGAACGCTACTGATCCGTCCTCGCTTCAGATCGATTTTTGAACACTTGTTCAATCTGAAGTCCATACTAATCTTGTCTGTGTACCTTTTGATGATACTTAAAGCACTTAGAAGTTGCTCTTAACTAAAAGCATAAATCTTTATGTCATCCATATAAAATAAATAAGTGACTTTGTGCTCGCGATGATAAGTACAACCGCAGAGGTCTACACACGAATTGCATAGTGCGAGATATAGTAGCAGAAGTTTGATGCAGAAGAGAAGTGAACTCATAGTCTTACTCTGAAAGATTCCTGCCTGGAAGGTGACGCTCTCTTTTGTCACACGATAACTTCTAGATGAGATGGAAAATATGTTTTTCCAAAGAAGCATCAATCTCTTTATGCATATTTCTATATATGAATAAATCTTTAAGCTTTTTAATAAACTAATGATTAGTCTATGAGAAGTTAAATTTAAATCTTTTTGTCTATTAATCTAGGCCATCGACAGCGCGCTTTGGTTGGTTTCTGCGTCTTTGCAGACGCACCTGTAACGTAGCGAGTCCTTTCTGCAGCCTGCTATACCTTTTTTTAAACAATTTTTTTTATCTTTTTTTCTTTTTCTTTAAAAAAATTGAATTCTTTAAACAATCCTGTCATTTAGGAGAGCTCTAATGATCTTATAGGGCGTGGTCAAACAATTTATTGTCCTGTAATTCGTTGGGTTGGACAAGTTGCCTTTCTTCGCTAGGAGTATAGTGCTTTCTAACACAAGTCACTGCGGAAAAGGTGTTTTTGACTTTAAATATGAGATTAAGATGCCAGCCAGATGTTATTGCGTTAAGAAAAACTTTTTTCTCCAGAAGTTGTTAATACGCTCCGGTATGCAAGCACCATAAAAGTTGTTGCGCCCCTAAGTGTTTTTTTCAGCTCAGCTACAGTGATTGATAAACATTCCTCCTTAGATTTTATGATACTTTCAGCCTTTTTTTTGCAAGCCCAATGTCTTTCTGTTTTTGTATACCTCGCTTCATCAATTTTTCACCTCGTCGGGCTTGTCTGGATTTTTGATAGTAACAGGGAGATCGCTGAAGAGAAGCGAAGGGTCTGCGAGAAACTTTTATTTCTTCCTAAACCATCCCTTTTTCTTCTGCATTCTCCTTTATACGTCAGATAATACCCGTCTTTTGTCAATAATGTACTGCTTGCTTGTCATCAACTTTGACTTGTTAAGTGTTTCATGGTAGATCTTCAGTTAGTGGGCGAGCCTCTGGAACCTTTCTATAAACGGCTCACCTGATTTCATGTAGTCGATAACACACTGGAAGCGAAACGCATTCTGTCTTGCCTATCCAATCTTCTTGTTTAGTTGACGCAATCGTATTTTGGTCTTTTGATTGATCGTTGGTTTTAGCCTTCGATAAGAATCAGACAAAGTTAATACAACACCATAAACTAAACAATCGATCCCCCAGAGGTCGCACTCTTTTGAGATATTCTAACGAAAGATTAATCCATTTTAGTCAGACTTTAGGGCTCAGGAGAAAATTAAGTGTTGATGTTCCTTCTTGTCATAAAATCGCCGTCATCTCAGGGAAATTCTGGTTTCCGCAGTTGGTTTTAATGACGCATCCTCCTCTTTCTTAGCAGCTTGCTTATACAGCGATTACGAAAGCGTTCTGTGTACGTACTAAGTTTTGGAAAGATAGTCAGTTTAATTTTGTAAAGACTAATGTGAAACACGTTGCATCTTTTGGTGTTTCTATCACCACATTGTGTGCATGTGCGCGATTACGCCTTTAGGAAAAAGGATAATGCTGATATCAAAGCAGTCCAGCACGTCATCCTTGATTTGATACGCCCATTCAACGTAAGCGTTTCGCCGGTTTAGGGTAAACAGCTCACTTTTCCAACCCAATGTCCCAACCAAAATTTTCCAACCCAACGAAGATCCTTTTTCCTTTTCACCTTTCTACTATTTCTTTTCCTCTTTTTTATTTACCTTTTCACTTTTTCTTTTACCCCTTTCCCTTCTCCCCTTTTCATTTAACCTTTCTTATTTATCCTATCCACCGTGCCCCTTTTTATTTTTTCTTTTTATTTGACCTCTCTCATTTCTCCTATCCCCCTTGCCTTTTTTTCTTTTTCCCTTTCACGTTCACCCTTTCCTTCTATTACTATTTTTCCATTTCCTCTTTCTGTTTCTCCCTTTTTCTTTAGTTATTGCATATTTTCCCTTTCTCTATTCAATTCACCCCCTTTCCCGTTTTCCTTTATTTATATTTTTCTCTTTACCTTTTTCCCCTGTCCCCTTTCAACTTATCTCATTTTTATCTTTCACTTTAAACTGTACTATTTCTCCTTTACCTCTTTTCTCCTTCTCTTTTTCTATTCTTCTTTTTAAATTTTCTTTGCCAATTTACTTTTTTTTCTTTTCCTCCTTTTCCTTTTCTTCTTTTTTTCCCTTCTATTTTCTATTTCCCTTTCTCACGATCCCTTCTTCTCCCTATTTCCCTGCTTTCTTTGCCCTTCTTCCTTCTTCAATTTTTGTTATTATTGCTTTCTCTTCTTTCTCCTTTATCATTTTCACTTGCCCTTTCCCTTTTGCTCTTTTTTCTTTCTACCTTTTTCTCTTTTTTTTTCCTTTTCTAATTTTTTCTTCTTATTTGACCTTTCTTATTTCTCCTATCCCCCTTTCCTCTTTTTTCTTCCTTTTTCGTTTACCTTGTCCCTCTATTCCTATTTTCCCATTTCCCCTTTTTGTTTCCTGATTATTGTTTCGTTATTGCATATTTTTCTCTCTTCTGTTCTTTTTACCCCCTTTCCCGTTTTCCTTTTTTATATTTTTCTCTTTACATTTTTCTACTGTCCCCTTTTAACTTATCCTGTTTTTCTCTTTCACTTTAAACTTTACTATTTCTCCTTTACCCCTTTTCTTCTTTCTTTTTTTTATTCTTGCCTTTCCGATTTCCTTTGCCAATTTACCTTTTTCCCTTTTCCCCCTTTTCCTTTCCTCCTTTTCCTCTTTTCCTTCTATTTTCTATGTCCCTTTTTACGATCTCTTTTTCTTTCTATTTCCTTTCTTTATTTGCCCTTTTTTAATTTTTTTATTATTGCTTTTTTCTATTTTCTCTTTGTCATATTCTCGTGCTCTTTTTCTTTTGCTCTTTTTCCTATCACCCTTTTCCCTCTTTGCACCTTCTCTCATTTCTCCTTCCCCATTCCCCTTCTCCAAATTCCCTGTTCCCCATGCCCATTTCACTACTCCCCTTCGCCTTTTCTCTTTTCCTTTTTCCATTTTTCTTTTTCTCATCTCCTTTTCCCTTGTATCTTTAACCCTGTCCTTCTTTCCTGTTCCCTCTTTCCCATTTGCTCATGTCCCTTCTTTTTCCCTTTTCCCCTTGCACTTTAACCTTCCCTATTTATGTTGTTCCATTAACCTTGTTTCCCTTTTTCCCTTTTTTTCCTATTTCCTCTTTCCCTTTCAATATTTACCTTTCACCCTGTTTTTCCCTTTTTCCTTCTTCTCTCTCCAATTTCTCCTTTTTTTTTTGCCTTTCTCCTTTTATCTTTTATCTTTTGCCTTTTGCCTTTTTCCCTTTCCCTTTTTCACTTTTCCAATTCCCTCCTAAATTTTAATTCCTCCTTTTACTTTCTTTATTGCCTATTTTCCTTTTCCCTTTTTTATTTTTTCCCTCTCCCCTTTTTCTCTTTTGATCTTTTTTCATACCATTTTTCTCCGCCTTCTTTTCACTCATCCCCTTTTCGCCTTTCGCTTTCACATTTTTTATTTCTTTTACCACTTTTCCTTTTCTTCTGCGTTTTTCACCTTTTCCTATTGTTCTCTTCTTCTTTTCCTCGTACTGATTTTCCCTTTTCTTCTTTTTTTTTCTTTTTTCTCCTTTTCCTCTTTTACCATTTTCTTTAATTTTCCTTCCCTATTGCTCTTCCTCTTTTATCTTTCTTCTTTTCTTTCTCTTTTCCTATTTTCTTTGCCCTTTTTTCATTTTTCCTTTTCATTGCTTTTTCCCTTTTTTTTCTTATCTTTTCTCTTGCCTTTTCCTTTTCTCTTTTTTTCCTTTCTCCCTTTCCCTTCTTTTTCGCTTTTCTTATATCTCCTTTTCTATCCCCCCTTTCTAATTTTCCTTCTCTCAATGTCCTTTTCCCTATTCTTCTTTGCCTTTCTCCATTTCTCTTTTTATTTCATTTTTTCCCCTTTTTCCTTTTTCTCTGGCCTTCTTTCCCCTTTCTTATTTGATCGAATCCTCTTTTCTCCTTTCCCCTTCCCCTCCTTTTCCATTTCCCCTTTCTCATTTTCTATTGCCCCTTTTTCTTTCACTTTGTACCAATTTCCCTTTTTTTTCTCCTTCCTTTTTACATTTCTTTGCCTTTCTCCTCTAACCTTTTGCTTTTTCTCCCTTTTCTTTCTTCTTTTCCCTTTCTCCCTTTAATAATTCCTTTTCAATTTTCATTGTCCATTTTTCGTTACCCTTCATTATGTTCTCCCTCTTCTCTGTTTCTTTCTTTATTTTTTCCTTCAAAATTTTCCTCTGTCTCTTTTTCACTTATCCCCTTTTCTCTTCTCGCTTTAACCTTTCCTATTTCTTCGTCACCCCTTTCCTTTTTCGCTTTCTCTTTTCATTAGCCCTTTTTCCTCCTCTCTCATTCCTTTTACCTCTTTCCCGCTTTTCCCTCATTCATATTTCTTCTTCTCTATTTTCCCTCCAACATTTACCTTTGCCCTATGTCCTTACCCTTCTTCTCTTTTCTTTTCCCCTTTTCCTCTTTTTCTTTATTATTTTCCTTTTTCTTAGTCTATTGTCCCCTTTGGCCTGTCTCCCTTCTTTCATCTACTTTAAACTTTCGTATTTCTGCTATTCTCCTTTCCTCTTCTCCATTTCCTCTTTCCTCCTTTCATTTTTATTGCTCCTTTTTCTTTCCTCTTTCCTCCTTTTCATCTTTTCTCCTTTTTCCATTTCCCCTTTCCGATTCTCTCTTTCCCTTTTCTCTTTTTCTCTTTCCTTTTTCCCTTTTCTTCTGTCCCCTTTGCACTTTTTACTTTTCCCCTTTTCCCTCTGCCCCTCTCCCTTTCCTGTATTTTCGTGACGATATTTTTGTGTCGATTTTGCGCCGAACCCTCGTGCTTAAAAAATATTAATGTTGAAAAAAATTTTAAAACAAAAAAAAGTCAATTTTACTTTTACCCCGCAAATTTTACTTTTGCCCAGCAAATTCGGTTCACGGGAAATATATGATACCTTCGTCCCTATTTTAAGAAGCAAAAGGTGGCCATTTCGGTCGAGTGTAGAATAAAATAATTTTTGTTTACTAGAAAGTTTTAGATTTAGATATTTGTTTAGCAAATTATTAACAATCACGCAATTTATTACTAAATGACTTATATCCAATTCTAGAATCACTACTAACGTACTATATGATAATTTTATTTGAAAAACGGCCTTTATGGCCAGTACTTATACTGTTCAGTTTTCAAAAAACCACTTATACCAAATAATTTGTTCAATAAACGATAAGGATTGGATTCTAAATATTTTCAGTAACAACCAAAATTCAAGTTTTGAACAGATCTAGAAATTCAAGTGCCATTATCAGGAGGCACAATTCGTACATAGTTTAATAACATTATACTAGGTATAAATTGTACATAAATTACAAATAACAAATGAACAATAAATATTAAATATCAAATAATAAATAATAATAAATACAGATATATAATTTATATTGCTAAAGATTCTACAAAGATTTAAATGATTTTCTAAAGATTTCACAAATTTCATAAATAATACCAAATGTTTCAAAAATTTTAAAAACATTTCGCAAAAAATTTTTAAAGATTTTAGAAAGATTTTACAAATATTTCAAACATTTCGTACAGGTTTCAGGTAAATTTCAAAGATTGCATAATGATTTTAATGATTTCCCAAAGTTTTTACAAATATTACCGATAGATTCAAAAGATTTTAGAAATATTTCCATAATTTTTCAAAGATTTTAATAATTTCCCAAATATTATTATATGTTTAAATAATATGTCTAATATTTTGCAAGGATTTTCAAAGATTTCATAAAGATTTCAACAACATTTTAATGATTTCTCTAAGTTTTCGCAGAGATTAAAAATATTTCGCAAAAAATTTAAATAGGTTTCTGAGAGTGCACAAAGATTTGAATAATTTTTTAAAGATTTCGTAAAGATTTCAATAACTTCACAAGTATTTGATATACTTCGCAAAAAATTTTAAAAATTTTAGAAAAGTTTTGCAAAGATTTTAATGATTTCCCAAAAGGTGTCAAAGATCTCAGAAAGATTTAAAATATTTTACAAAGATTTCAGATAGATTTCCAAAATAACGCGAAGATTTTAGTGAATTTACAAATATATTATAAAGATTTCAAAGATTCAGTAAATATTTAAGATAGCCTAAAAAACTTTACAAAGACTGTAATGATTTCAATAATTTTACAAATATTACCAAATATTTCGAAAGTATTTTAAATATTTCAAAAAGACTGTTATGTATACCAAAAACGTTTCAAAGCGATTTTAATGATGTCCTAAATATTCTAAAGTTTTAAAAAATATTTCGCAAAGATTTCAAATAGTTTTAAAAGATCTCACGGAACTTCAATTATGTCACAAAGATTACAAGTATTTTACAAAAATTTCAATAATTCCTTAAAGGTTTAAATAATTTTACAAATATTATCAGGTACCTCAAAAACATTTTAAATATTTTACGAAGATTGCAGAAAAATGTCCAAGTTTGGACGAAGCTTTCAGTGATTTTCCAAAGATTTCATAAAGATTTTAAAGATTCCGCAAAGATTTCGCATCGACTGAAAATATTTTACAAAGACTTCCCAAGAATCTTTACCATATTCTCATGCCAACTTCCTTGATCTTCCAATCCTCTCCAACATCCTTTCCGTACATGCTCTCATGTTTGCTTCTCCCACTCACATATTTTGCACTTTCTGTTCTTTTTCTTTACCTAATACATTCCCTTCCTTACCTTGTTTTGCAATTCAAATCTTGCTATTCTTGTCTATCTTCTCTTTTTTTATTCCTTTTCTGAATGATTTGGTATTCCTTTCTTTATTTCATCATATTATACCATTTATTATATTCTTATTTCTTAATTATTCCTCATCTTTCCATTAATTGTCTTTCTCTGTCCTTATCTCCAAATCTTCACTGCATTCTACGTTTTACTTTCCTATATCTCTAGCAATACAAAACCCTCTTCTTTCTTCTTTCTATCTTGTTAGTTTTTTTGCCCTCCCTCTTCTTTCTTCTACCTCCTTTAAATACTTTTTTGCTGATGCCGTCTTACCTGCCCTAGTACCTTATTTATCTCCTTGCGCTTCTTCTCTTACTATATACCCTAGTGTCATTTAGTCTACCCCTAGCGCACAACATATATACCTTTTTTGTAAACTCACGATATCTTTTCCTTTCTTCTATCCCCATATTTCTGCTTCATAACCTGAAACTAGCCATACCATTGTATCAAGCAACCACATTCTTCTTCTTCAATCTTTTCTTAACCTTCTATCTGCTATTTAAGGTATATTCCAAATATTAGAACTCCATTACTTCTTCTAACTTTACTGCCTTCCATCTCCTAGTCCTTTCTTTCTTTTCTCTCTTTCTCTAAACCTCATAACCTTTGTCTTTTCTACATTCAAATTCAATCTTTTCCCATCTAAGTATTTCTTTAATCCTGTAATTAAGCCCGTCATCTCTTCTTCATTCTCTGACATCAACACTATATCGTCTGCATATGCCAGTGTATATATCTTTTCCTCTCCCATCCTAACTCCTCACCATCCCTTTTTCTTCATTTCCTCTTCCAAGTCTGAGATTAATCTTTTAAATAAAAGTGGGCTTGAAGGAGAACCTTGCCTTACTCCCCTCACTACCCAGAAGCTATCCCCTACTTGTTCTCTTATCTTTACCCTGCTTTTGGGCTTTCTGAAGATTTTCGATACCCTCTTTACTAAGCCCTCTCTTATCCCCTTTTTCACCATAACTTTTTCCATCTCTACTCGGTCCAAGGAGTCAAACGCCGCTTTTAAATTCACGAACATTGCTATCATTGACCCTTTCTCCCTTTTAATTCTTTTATTTATCAGATAATTCAGAACATACATGTTATTCATCACCCTCATTCCTTTTGTAAATTTTTTTTGATTTGGTGGCACTATCTTTTATTTCCTTAACTTCTTTCTTCAATCTCTCTGATAAAACTGTTACATATACTTTATACAATGTTGGCATTAACGTCACTCCTCTATAATCTTTAACCTCCTTCCCTTCGCTTTCCTTCACTATGGGTACCACTACCCCTTCTTTCCATAACTATGGCCACCTCTCTCCTCTCCATACTCTATTGCGCATTATCCATGCCCATACCTCCAGTTCTGTCCCCCTATATTTCCAGACTTCATTGGAAATCTCATCTATTCCAGGCGCCTTTCCATCTTTTATTATTCCTAACACTTTGACTATTTATTTCCTTGTTATGTCCTCTTTCTCATCTCTTTCCCTACCATATATTCCTCCTTTCATAACTTTTCTCTCCACGCCCTCCCCCTCTTCCTAGCAAATCCATAAAGTATTTTTTTTATTCTTTCATCTCAATATCCTGATTTACTCTTTTTCTTTTTTTCTCTTTCTATTTATTACCTTCCAAACCTCTTCTTCTCTCCTAACCTTCTCCACCTCTTCTTCAAACCTTTTATTTTCCTCTTGCTTCTTTCGATCATACAACTCAGTATACTCCTTCTTTTTCTCCTATATTCTTCTCCACTACTTTTCTCTTTTCTCCATTTTCCTAATTCCTTTCTAACCTTTTTCTTTTTCTCTTCACATTCTTCATCCCGTACCCTTCTATTTCCGCCTTCACTAACTTCTTCATTGTTTGTACTCTCTAATAATCTTTCAATTTCTCCTATCATTTACTTCATCTCCTCGTTTAAATTTCCTTCTCCCATTTTGATCTTTCTGACCTTTGCCTTAAACTTTTCTTTTCCTTCCCTTGACGGATCATCTCTTCTGGCTCTTTTTACCTTTGTTTTCTTTTTATCGATATTTTTATTCCTCTTTCCTCCCTCTAACGTCATTATTAGCGGAAAGTGATCTAATTCTATATGATCCCCTATCTCTGATTTCTTGACCTTCTCTCTTACCTTATCGTCTACTATCACATAATCAATTACCGTTCCCTTTTCTCCTCCTGAGCGTATATATTCCCTTTTCTCATCCCCTTCTATATTTCTGTTTAATATAAACCATCCCATCTCCTCCAAACACTTTCACAATTTCTTTCCCTCTCCATTAAGTATCTTGTCTTTGGAATTTCTTTCCCTCTGATTTCTCCTGCATATCACCGTTCACATACACCCTCACTATCTTCCACCTCGTCCCTCCTATTTCCACTTCTTTCACTATTAATTCCTTTTTTTTTTCTTCATCTCTTTCTTATCCGTCGCTGTTATGCATTCTCTCCTCACTTCCATCACTATTCCTCTCATTGCTCTGCCTTTTTTATTCTTTCTCTTTGCATCTTACACCGACCATTTATAACCTCGTAGCAGCCTTCCCCTCACTCTTTCCCATCCCCGTTCATCTAGGCACGCCTCCATCATTTCTACGACATCCGATTGCGCCAAATTGTTCATAAACTCCCTATCCTTTCTCTCTAAGCCCGCTATATTTCAGTTACATATCCTCCATTCTTTCATTCTTTCATTTCTTGCCTCTTTTAGTTTTTTACTTTTTTTTGTTCTCCTATCTCCCGTTCCGTCCTCTCCTAGTTACTCGGCATCTTATTTTTTACTATCTCTTCCCTTTCTTCATCCCAATCCCACCATACACCTTCTATCTGTATTCTTCCATACTTAACCCATGTTCTTTTTCCATTACTTCTTTCCTCTTCCGCTATTTCCCTTATCTTATATTGCATATTCCTTTCTACACATGTCAAATCATCGTCTATTCTCTCCGAGCTTACATATGAAGCCCTCTTCTGTGTCATCACTTCCCTCTTATGCTCCTATTTCTTCAGTTTCACTAATACTGTTACCTCTCCTCTTCGCGTTTTATTTCCTACACTTCGCATTTCCTCTGTATTTGACTTATCATCTATCCTTTTTGGCACATCTTCCACTCCTTCTTTCCTTTCTATTTTTCTTTCTATATCCCTTAGCCTTTCCATCTCCTTACTACCACTCTCCCCACCTAAGGCTCTCTGTTTGAGTTTTCTATCTTTATAATCCTACTTTTTAACTGTGCTACCTTTTTTACTAAACTCTTCCTATTTTTCTAATAATAGTTCTAATGTCTGCATCCTTTTTTCCAAATTTTCCCTAACTTTCTCCCATTTTCTTATCTCTTTTCTAAGCTCGGAGATTTCTTTTCTAATTTCTTGTTTCATTTCCTCTCCTCTTTCTACCTGCCTTTTTTCGTTTATCTGCATTACCTTTTTCTTTCTCTTTCCCCTTGTCACTCTCCCCCGCTCCATTCTGACCTTTTTCCGGTGGTGTTCTGAACATTTTCCGATTTTTTTAGGGTCGATTCTACGTCTACCTATGTAACTTGCGTAATGTCTGTCGCCATTGTACTACCTCACCGTGCTACCTTATCCTACCTATCCTACCCTGGCGTTGCTACTGGGCTGCACCGGTCCCCCTACACCACTCCTCACATCTGACAAACTAACCTAACCTCCATGTCACACAAAACAAAATCTATCGCACAAAATATTACTCACTTCTTCACTTCTATTATCTTCAACACGCAATCTTTCAATTCAAAACCCTTCCTTCACACTCTGCCTATTAACTTACCTCAAATTATGCCAAGAAAAAAATGAAAACACAAAAATTATGCAACCAAAAAAGATCTATGGATTTGTTTTTTAATCACTTTTTGATAGGAAGCGCAGTTTTTGCTTTATTTTTAAAAAGACAACATTATTACATTCTCATTCTAATGAGAAGGTAATGGTTTTATGTAAAATTTGACTTTGCCGGTTTTTATCAAATCTCCACGTTTTGATACCCCCTGATTAAGAAAACACGTTTTTTTACGAAGGTATCTCTGTCTGCCTATCTGTAGTCTGTAGGCACGATATCTTTAGAAAAAATAAGCAGATCGGATTGAGCTTTGAGATACTTGTTTTGGGCATAAATTAAAAGAACAAGTTCGTTAATTAGCTATTTTGGATGAAAATTCAAAAAGTGCGCACATTTTGAAAATTTGTGTGTACACTTTTTTTGAAATTCAAAAATTCTATGTACGGTTATGAATAGAACTCCAAAAGATGAACAATCTATCCTTATGACTTTTTTCGATAAAAAGGAAATTTTGAGGGTTATAGTATTTTCAAAGTTGAAAGAAACAATAGAAATAGCAAATTTTAAGCCAAACAACGCACGATATCAAAGAAGTCACAGGTAGAAAAATGTTGCTTTTTGAAAGCCCTGAAAGAATATCATAACAAATTCTTAAATTGAAAAAAAATCGAAAATCAAAATTATTTATTGCACAAAAAATAATAAAAAATAAAAAATTCCATTTTACGGTCAAATTATACCAAGCACAAAAAAAACGTGATACAAAAATTATGCAAACAAAAAAGATCTACAAATTTCTTTTGAATCAATTTTTGATAGGACGCGTAGTTTTTGCTTTATTTGTAAAAACACAACATTATTACATTCTAATTCTAATGAGAAGGTAATGGTTTTATGTAGAATTTGACTTTGCCGTTTTTCATCAAATCTCCACGTTTTAAGACCCCCTGAATAAGAAAAAACGTTTATTACGAAGTTGTCTGTCTGGCTGTCTGTCTGTAGTCTGTAGGCGCGATAACTTTCGAAAAAATTAGCAGATTGCATTGAGATTTGGCATACTTGTTAAAGGCCCAAAGTAAAAGAACAAGTTCGTTGACCAGCTATTTTGGATAAAAATTCAATTAGTAAGCACATTTTAAATATTCTTAAAAACACTTTTTTTTAAA
>JAUELO010342796.1:0-14794 GCA_032357855.1 Amphibolips quercusostensackenii | reverse complement strand
TATTTTTTATTATTACTAATTTAAATTATTGTTTTAAATTAAGCAATTTTCGATCAGGTAAAATTTTAAAAAGGACAATAATTTAAATACAATTATAAGAAATTGACCTTGTATAATTTCTGAACAAATGCCTTAAAATTGAATCACGAAATGGAATTTCAGGCTTAAATGTTGTTTTGATTTAACGATTGCATAAGAAAAGTATTAAAATTTCATCACTGCATGAAAGTGTTCTATATTATACAATTTTATTTAAAATAGATAAATTATAGAAGCTGGTGGTTTCAGATTGAAATTTTGAAAATAGGACAATTTTAAAATGCTCAAAAGCGAATAATTTACATGACAATTTTGAAAACTGTACCATTAAAAAGACAAAGAAATTAAAATTGTATATTTGCTCATTAAAAAAGTTTAGAATTGAAGAATTAAAATTGAAAAACTTTTGAGATTTAAAATGTCTGAAGAAAATTTTGTTGATAGTTTAATAAAACGCCTAACGATAAATTCAAAACGTTAGAGCATTTTATAAATTTTTCAGACAACGTTCTTGAAAAATAAAAACTTCTTTGTTTGGCTTTTCCTACCTCTTAAAACCCGAATAATTTAACCTCATGATTAAAAAAATTACCAGGGTCATAGCGTAAATCTGTAAATTTGTTATTAATTCCCTTTTTTTAAAAAAGCCTACTTTTTGTTTAATCGTAAAAATTAACAGGTAAAGTTTTTGTGAATTTTTCAATATGATATATGATTAGTGTCAACAAAATGGTTACCTGCATATGTGTAGGCTGCAAATTTGGGTATCGGAGTAATTGCGCACAGGACAAAGTTGACAAAATCAGTTCTTTCAGAGCACCAACCGATTAAAAAGTGCTCAAAAGGTGGCGAAAATCAATTAAACGAGAAGGTTATTAAGTATAATGTCGTAATTTTTGTTGCTTAAGACACTTTCATGCAGAAGATATAATTTTAGAAAAATCTTCACAGGGCCTAATGGAAGTATTGTTTCAAAAGCGTGAAAAATGTATATGCATATAGTTTTCGCAACCTAATTAAATAGAATTATTATTAATGCAATGATATTATAAGCACATTATATACTTAATTCAATAATTTATGCTGGTACTCTTTTGCTTGATTAAAATCAATAAAAAGTTACCTTTAATTAAAAAGCACTGTTAAAAATTTTTCTTGCTTTTCTCAGAATTTGGACATTGAAATAAAACTCAGATTTTCACTCGTTAACAGGATCCAAAATACAAATTTGTGCACAAAAAATGATATATTTATTATTAAATAATTTTTTAATGATTACTGCTTGGAGTTATTATTTGTGTTGAGTTTAGAAATCTAAATACTATAATTATAGATAGATCTATCAGTTCTAAGAGTTTATACTTATGCTCAAAAGTCTGTTCCTAAAGTTTTGTTTCCACTTGGTAATACTTATATTTTAATATCAAACTTAAATTTTATTCCTGAGTTAGTGTTAATATGAGCACAAGAATATTATTTGTTCGTAAGATTATGAAAATTTTGCAAAATGTGCATCGTATGATTTTCGCGTTTTCAAATTCGGTGACACTTTTTTAACGATTTCGCTAAAATAAGAATAAAACTAAAAATGTGGATACACTGTGAAATAGATGTCAAAAGAAATATTTTACATTTTTTAAAGATTTTCACGTACACTCTAAATATTTTTGAAATAATTTTGAAATTTAATATTCCACTAGTTCCACTCGGAAAAACTGCAGAGGACATATCTCACGTTTTAAAATTTATGCACACTACAAAGATTTTTGATCTCTAATAAGAGTAGTTTTATATAATTCTAGGTGTTAAATAATGCGAAAAAAAATGCTTCAGTTGGTTTTTTAAAGTTCCACTTAAAAAAAATGTCATAGTCCAAATTTCGCAACTTCTTGGTAGTATTGACTAAGAAGCAAATGACTTTGTTAAAAATATAAAAATATAAATAATATTTATATATCTACATTAATACATATACACAAAATTCTAGTTCACGGACTAAAAACAAGCAATTTTAATAATTTGTTTAATTTGAACTTCTCGTGCAATAATCGATGTTACATAATGTATTTCTGAAGAAACCAGATACGAAATGCTGTCTATTTTTAAAACAAACTACGTTTTAAATTACAAAGTTTTACATCTGAATACAAAGTATTTATCTCCAAAGAAATGAAATATATAATATAAATTTGAATTGTCAATTAAATGTTGTAATTATTTTTAAATTCGCACGATTACCTTGCATTTTTTGTCGTTAAAAATTGAACGATTATATATGCAATCAGTTACATGTTAAGGTTAGTTACAGACAAATAATTATTTTAATTCTACTCAAATAACGTAATGCATTAATATTTTGGTTATTATTGTTATACCTTGCCCCTCTGCGATTTATTAATTGGATAATTAGCTTTTCATTTTTTTTAATGCATATATTTAAATTTAATATTCACGCCTAAAGCCAATTGATTTTAAGATTTCCTTCAGTACCTAACACTCTAAAAGATTTCAAAAACCATAAAAATCATTTCTTGTCCACAAAAGTGTAAGAAAATTATTTTTATCGACAAAAAGAAACAATTTTTAACACTTTTCTATGCATAATTTTAAACCTAGCACAAACGTATAGGTGGCGCCGCCACTCGGCCAGAATGAACTCCCATGACACTTTGTTTCTAAAGGTCTTCAAAGAAATACCACAGGGCTGCGCATCATCAATGATATTTTGGTCTTATAGTTTCTTTCATTTACATTATTATCTACTAATTAAGTTAATCGGTGATTAAGTTTCTTTAATCATAGTTTAGTAGATGGTGGAACGCAAATTACTGATTGAATTAGACTAACCAAAGATAAACATCTTAATTTGAGTTGGTGAAATCGGCCCTAAGATGCTTTCGAAAAACTCAAATTCATGACTGTCGTATTTGTCCCTTCGATTGAAAATTTTCCTACATAAAGCACCTTTTGTGAAATTTTTTGTTTATGAATGCAGGAAAATGTTATATTTTTCTTGAATATGTGACTTTTTCAAAAATTTTAAGCTTTTATTTTTTTCACGATAAATTATAATAGGGTCATCAAAAATCAGACTCAGGGAACATGTCATTTCTGCCGTTTGTTTTTCTTTCTCATTGTGGAATAAGAAAACCTATTTACAATTTAAGGCTAGTTGGAGACGTTTACAAGCTTAATTTTTGAACGAAATTGCAAAACAAGGTAATAAATCACACGCATTCTAAAATCCAATCATTCTGAAGGTTTTATCTACAATAAGTCTAACAAATATGGAAAATTTCGAAATCTGAGCTCAAGACACTTCCTTCTACTAAATGTATCTTAAAGAACAAATAAAATTTTTTGTTTAAAGACGCGTGATTAATATTAGTATGCAAAATTATTTTTACATTATTTGTTTATTTAGACACTTTTAATATTTATTTATTTTAGACACTTTATTTAGACAAATTTATTTGTTCATTTAGTTATTTGTTTGTTTGTTATTTGCAGTTTTCGATTCGGTGCTCGCACGTCTCAAAAGAAAAATAAGTGTTTGTTTTTCTGGTATTTTATCTATTCGTCAAAAATGAATATTATCACTGATATTCTGATTCTTATATTCTTTGGTGTTCTTTATTTTTAACGCAAGTTTGATATAATACTATTATTATCATTAATGAAAAATATTACAAGCATGTTGACAAACATATTTTTAGTTTCACAGACGATTCTAGTTTTGATTGTTCATTCCTAATGCTGGTAATCACTTAAATGAATAATAAATTTCCAACACTCAAACATCAAATTCTTCACTCATAAACTAGAAAGTTGAGCAGCACTTTTAAAATTTGATGCGTAAAAACTAAAAATTAAAACGCAATTGAAACGCGTTGGACAATTTTTTTATTTAAAAAAAGTTAATACACTGAAGTATATGTACCATTGAAACACATCTTCCAACATTTTTTAATAAAAATACGTATTTTAACAAAATTCAAATGTATTTATTTTAATAAAGTATAATTTTTTATCGACCAAATATCTCTTAAAATTAATGCACTGAAGGTTGTTTGTCAAAACGATAATCATTTTAATAAAATATATTCATTTTACTTTTATTTGTGCTTATAAGTGACGATTATCAAATGCAGGATCATTATCTACTGTAGGGTGGTCTCGTCTATTCTTAAAGCGTATGTAATTATTTTCTTGTGATAATCATGTCAACACTTGGCCTTAATTAATCTTTTTTTTCAATTACATAAGCCGTTATTTACTTAAAAAAAATTTTTTTTTACGCAAAGAAAGCTAAATTACTTGATGTCCGCAAAGGTGAATTATTTTCTTTCGATGCGTATTTATCACTTGAATTAATCAATTTCATATAAATAAGGAAATATTTATCAGGGTGCGCAGTAGGGTGGTCCAAAAATTTTTTTTTCGAATTTTCATGCGAAACGCCCGGAAATTTGTTCGAATCTACAAAAAAATAAATTAATTTTTTTTTTTTTTTTAAATAATATGTAGAGGTGGCGCAAGCCCCATAAAGTTTAACGCGTATTTCCCATAAGAAAAAAAGACGTTTTGTAAATTTTATTCAGAATTCTCAATATTAGGTAAATCGAGTTTAAAATTCACCATTTCTCTTTACAATCAGTCACAGAATGCAAATAAAATATTACTTTTCAAATATCAACCTCATAAGTTTGTTTTATAGGGTCCCGAAAAACCCCCATAAGTGAAAAAATGGGTTTTTCGAGTTTTTGGCGCTAATTATGATTTCTTTGCAGTTTTTTCAACGCAGATTTTTTCAAATACGTAAAATACTACTTTATACTGATAATTAGATGTTTATTCAAATTGTTTAAACAATTTATTATTGTTTTCAGCAACTTTCTCTTAGAAAAGGTTTAGAAAGTCATGGTTTTTTCTGAAATTTTCAACTTATTTTCAACGTTTTAGGTAAAGCGAAGTAACAATCAATTATTCAATTTAATTTAGCAAAAATAATTGTTTATACAAATTGGCAATGTTTATAGCTATCTTCTTCTAGATTAATACTACATAGTTGCGGTTTTTTCCTCAAATTTTAAACTTTTTGACCACTTTTCACTTAAAGTGAGTTATTATTTAATTTAATTTAACAAAAATAATTGTTTGAACAAATTATTCTTGTTTATAGCTATCTTCTGTTAGATTGGTGCTAAAAAGCTGCGGTTTTTTTCTGAAATGTTTAACTTTGCTTTACCGTTTTAGTTAGGAACAAATAATAAATAAACATTAGAGAGAATCAAATTATGAATAGTATTGTATTGCTGTGAGTAAATTATTTTTGTTATTTTCCACATGTTAAAAAAAATTACTAAAAACAAAGAAGCTATGATACAAAAGAGACAAAAACAAACCACAACTTCCTAGCACTTATCTAAGAGAAAATGGTTATAAACAATAATAAATTGTTTAAATGAGCATGTTTTCTAACTCGCATTAATTATTACAACTTTCTATCATTAAGCAAAGAGAATATTATTAGCAATAATAATAAATTGTTTAAACAATTATTTTGTTAACTTGAATTAATTATCACTTTACTCAGATTGAAAAGTGATAAAAAGTTTAAGATTTCAGGAAAAAACCGCAACTATGTAGTATTATTCTAGAAGAAGAAAGCTATAAGCAATAACAAATTGTTTAAACAATTATTTTTGTTAGATTTAATTGATTATTACCTCGCTCTGACCAAAACGTTAAAAATAAGTTAAAAAATTTAGAAAAAACCTTGACTTTCTAACCCTTTTCTAAGAGAAAGTTGCTAAAAACAAAAAATGAATTGTTCAAACAATTTAAATAAACATCTTATTATCAATATAAAGTAGTATGTTATGTATTTGAAACAGTCTGCGTTAAAAAAGCCGCAAAAAATCATAATTAGCGCCAAAACCTCAAAAAAGCCATTTTTTCCTTTATGGGGTTTTTTCGGGACCATATAAAACAGACTTATGGGGGATATATTCAAAAAGTAATATATTATTTGCAAAAAAAATGGGTATATTTTTGTGTGGATTCAAACAAATTTCCGGGCGTTTTGCATAAACATTCAAAAAAAATTTTTCCTAATGCATTTTTTGACCACCCTAGTGCGCAGTGGGACAGAATCCCGATATAGCGGCCAAAAGTCCAAAAGAAATTAGAATGAAATTCTATTGCCCATTCTATAGGTTTCTTGGGTCTTTGATTTAAAATGTTGAATTTAAATTGCAAAATTCGAATTATCATATGCAAAATCATGGACAATTTTAACCAAAAAAAATAAATGAAATTTACATACGAATCAGTTGTTCGAGTGTTTTGAGGTCTCGTATTACAAATTTCGAAACAAATTTTTTTATTTAAAATAGCATACTATAAATTATTATCAATTTTAACTAAAGAATAAGCCATTTTCACAACAATATATAATAAAATGTCTTTGGATCTTCAATTACGAATTTCGTAAAAAAAACTTGCTCAAGATTGGAAATAGCCGTTCCAGAATGTAGTGCACTTTCACTTGAAAATGCGGGACATGCGTACAGATTTTCAATTAGTAGCCATGCATAGCATTCAAAATGATAAGGAAATTCAAAATGGCAGCAATCACATCTTAGAGAGAGATTTTTCAAACTTAGTTAAAAGATTTTGTTATCAATAAATAAATATTAAAACGTACAGCATGAAATAGTGATGAAAAAAAAATTTCTAAAAAAATCGCAATATTTTACTGTTGAGAAAAATTAAAAAATGCGGCTAATTTCAAGAAGTATTTGGCCCTTCTAATATAGATAAGAAAAATAGATGTTGCTATTGCAAAGCATCTTTTCTTCTTTAAGTGGTTCAGAAACATTCAAGATTAGAAAAATTCGTTTTTTCAGATAACTATGTCAGAAGCCTCTTCATTAATCTAAATTTTTTTCGTGATTAGATCAAATTAGAAGCCTTCACGTGTAATTAGGCATTACAAAATAAAATATGCGATGGCTCAGTAACTCAAAAAAACCAGAAAATAAAGTCAACGTCGATTTTGGGTGAAAGATTCCCTGCAGCAGAAATTAAAGTTATCGAATGAACTTTACACGAAACTGAGATAATTTCGTTTTTTTAAACTGTCTTGGGTGAAAAGGCGTCCACTGCTATGTAGTTGACAGCAGTGCGAAGAACACAAAATATTAAATAAAATCGGCCTGTAAATCAGGACACTAGATTTTTAAAAACACTAAACTTATTATATTTTCATTTAAAATATAATTGCACTTATCGCGGACGAATAAAAGTATATTTTTTTGTGACTGAGGATAAAGCAAATAAAACTATTTGAAAAGTCGCCATAATCACTATAATTTAGTTCTCCCAACATGTACCCTCTGCTCTACTGCGCATGCGTTGCATGAGACGCATCATTGACTGCCGTTCGCACGCCTATTTAAAATATTAAAAAACACATTTTATTTATTTATTATAAATAATGAAAAATACATATATTTTAACATGTTTAAACAGTACGTAGATGGTTTTCAATGTATTTTGAGCATTAGGTTGAAATAGAAAATAAGTATTTAGTAAATAAAAAATATGTTATTTTATGTAATCTTTTTTTCATTCTTTTAAATATTGTATTTTAAGTCAAATTTTATAAAAGTTAAACATAAAAGAAAAACTAATAATAAATATAGATAATAAATAGAAATATAAAAAATAGAGATATATTTTTTCAAACTAGCATAGATGTTTAATTTATTTTTTATAATAAAGTACCGACGCGTTTTGAAATGGTTTTCAGTTCCCTCTGAAGATGCAAAAAACAAAAAATTGTCCAAGACTTTAAGGACGTTCAACAAATCCAGAGAAATGAAATTTCTGAAACTCTGAAATATCCAAACTAAAAAATTTTACAATTATAAAATTGATGAAATTGAAAAATAGAGAATCTAAGCATTTCTGGCAGCAAATTAACGAATTATATAATATCCTAAATAAAAAAATTTCCGAATTATAAAATTCCCGAATTTGAAAAACGAAAAAATTTTTTTGTTCAATAAATATTATTTATTTATTAGATATAAAATAATCAAACATTTAAAAAAAAAATTTTTTTCAATGTGTTAAGTTTTAAAAAATCACAGTTTCAATTAAAAATAACAATAATTGAGAAAAAGTATTTCTGGATGCACATTTTTGTTTAAAAATGTACACAAAAAATTATAAAAAACGTTTTTAAAAATCAAACTTTTAATTGAAAAAAATGTAGAAGAAGCTTAAAAATAAATCAGTGCTAAATTGAATTCTGTAAAGTTTTTTTTCACGTGTGTTAAAATTTATTTTTTTATACCATATTCATCCATTTATAGTTATTTGCATCTAAACAATAATTTTAAACAACTAATAAGATTTGAAAAATTGTCTTTGATAAAAAACGGATTATTGTATTTTTGATAAATAAATAAATTATATATATGATACAACTTTTTTAAATTGTTTTAATTCAGAAATTTTCTATGACGGATATTTTATAATTCGTCAATTTTCTGACGGGAATTTTATTGTTTGGGAATTTTCTAATTCAGCACATTTTCGAGAATTTTATTTTTTTGGATTTTTCAGTCATCACTTATAATCTTCGAAAATTTTTGACCTCATCGCATGTTGAAAAAAACAAACTAAAAACCAGTTGGAAACGCGTCGTTACTTTATTATAAATAATAAATTTAACATCTATGCTAGTAATTAAAAAAAATTTCTTCTAATTTTTTACATTTCTCTTTATTATCTCTATTTATTATCAGTTTCTATTCAATATTTAATTTTCATAAAATTTGAATGATAATTTCTCGATAAATAGGTGTTAAATATTTCAAGTCGTACCTGTAATGAAATTTATTCATCTATTCAAATTAATTTCAAAAATTTTAAATATATGAGTTAGTTTTAACCTTTGAAAAATAAAAAAAGATTACATTATATAACTTATTGTTCATTTGTTGAATACTCATTTTATTTTTTAACCTAATGCTCAGAATATATTGAAAACAGTTCAAATAAGCGCGCGAACGGTAGCCATTGAAGTGCCTCATGCGACACATGCGCAGTAGAGCATAAGACCTATGTGTGGTGTCTATAATCTTAACCACAGTTTACAAGTTGTGATAATGATTGTGGTTGTGTCAAATTCTTTATTTTCATTCACGAAAAATGCACTTCAACTCGTCTGCAATAGGCATCATTATTTCTAAAATAATAGTGAAGTAAGCGCAAACTTCTTTTAGATCTGGTGTCCTGATTTATAGCTCGAATTCAATCCTGGTTTGTCGTTTTTCCATTGCTGCTGTGACGTAGCTGACGACAGCTTTCATTCGACCGTAGGATGAACTTTCCCTGAATACAATGTAAACTTTGAATATATTGTTAAAAATATATTCTATAAGTAACATTTGATGATAAAGTCCACTTACCTTTAGAATATTAAAATAGCAAATAGAAATGATATTTATTCAAATTAAATAAAGAGCAAGCAAATTGGCATTACGATGACTGGAATTAAGGCCACGTTGACTATTTTTTTTTACTATAACTTTGTAAAACATTTAAAATATAGAAAAAATTTGTATTTAATACTATGCTGAAAGCTTTTTAAGTAGTCCAATTTTTTCGATAATAGCTCAAATTGAAAGACTTGAAATTTAGATGTGAATTGAAAAATACAATAACGTATATCATTATAATGTTTTTTGTGTCAGAAAAGATCGTCCAATGAATAAGTTTATTTTTTTGTCGATTCTACTGAAATCTGTGTTTTTTTCTGTTAACATTTTTCCGATGCGTAAATTTTCTATTCCTTGGACTATTATACAAGAAATTTTCTCTGTCTGATATAATTCAGTTCTTGGGGCGAAAAATCATTTTGAAATTTGATAGAAAACTTAGGTTTAAAATCATGGGATTTTACATGGGAAGAATTTAAAGTCAAGACATTTTATATATGTATCCTAATTGTCAAAAAATGTTAGAAAATTGTTTAGAATTATAAATTGTAACCGGGGAAGCACAAGAAAATAGAATTTGTTTGCCTTTTCACACGAGCTGATGTTGTACAAGCATTTTTATATGGAGATATTTTTGCATGAAACTAAAGACTAATGAAATTAAGTTTCAATATTTTAACCAATTTTACAGGATTTTGCCCTAACTGTGCAAAATTGCGAGCGAAAGCAAACGAATTCCCTAAATTAATTTTTACTTCGTAAATAAGGACCAACCTAATACATATTTAACATTCTTGACAGATTTTTTTGAACATTATTAAAATGTTTAGTTATTGTAGTGTAGAAATTCTTTTTGAAAGTAATTTTTTTTACAAAATCAGGTACAGTAGGTTCTCCAGGACATTTGCCTCCAAATCGCATTTCTTTAATCAGTTAGAAAGGCCCTCCTTATCTTGGTTTGATCACAGATGGAATGTGTATTGATCCTTTCACCCGAATTGTTCCTTATTGGCTAAGAAATGAAGGAATTTTTAATGACCAAACTGACGCATATACAGTAGAGTTCCGTTTATTGAAAGAACCACTTATTTGAAGGTGCACTTATCTGAAGCTCCCTAGACTCGGTTATTTTAAGTTGCGCAGTTTCGTCACCTCCCACTACGGTCCCTGTAGGGGTTATGCGGTAACGCCCGCAGCAGTGGCTGACCAATTAAAAAAAAGGGTCCCAAAGAGAGGGAAGATTTGAATGGAGTATTGCAGCATGTCGTCATGGAAGTGCAGACTTTTACGAGAAAATATTCTAAACTTCAAAGTAAGTCATAAATATACGAACAGTAATATTTCTTCAGTGTAGGATGTATTTTCTCACTTATGCTTCATTCTTTTGTAGATTCACGACCTCTCAGTTCTATGAAATGAAATAAAATATCTTAAATGGCAGATTAGTGTAGCAGATCGGGTACTCCCTAACCTCAATTTTTTGACAGTTGCTTATATTTCGTGGAAGTGAAAGGTCGTAAATAGACAAAGGAATAGGACACGGATAAAAAAATAAATTTTACACTTGAAAAGTATTGCTATTCAAACTTTTATCACTTACCTTCACGTTTAGAATATTTTTATCCAGAAACTCGTATGCAGTTGCAGTCCTACATATGCCCTTCCTGACAGCTGACATTTTCACCTAGCCTAGCTTATCATTATTTCATTGAAAATTCAAGTATTTTCTTACAGAGTCATATTTTATTGCAGAGAAGTAATTTTTTTGTTTAAAACAGTTCAGACGGCTCAAAATGTTTACGTTTCGATTACACAGATTTTGTAACAATGCTTGCAGGCAACCCCCGACACGGTTACTTCCACCCTACAAAGCATGTAACCTTTTTCTAGTTGAAAATTTTCTCTTACCTTTTTTCTCGTTATCCATGTTACAGATCCAAAAACACTTGATAAACAACTGCGGAAGAGATTGCGCTTTTCCGCACATGCGCAGTCAAAAGAGTTGCTAAACAGCAAGCCTAGCGATACAAGGCCGGCAGCCAATCAACGTCGTTTGCTAAATATCAACTGCGTTATTGCGGTAGAGGTGGGGATCCCTGCACTTTTTTGATAAACGGTCCAGTACGTTTCCAGGACCTTAAAATAAACAGAACTCTACTGTATATTATTTGAAAATGGCGCTCATTTCGAATCAACTCCGCATCCGGAATTTGTTACTCATAATCGGTCTCATCATCTACGATATGTTGAATTACGTATAGTACAAAATAATTTTAACCTATATTTCTCTGCTGAAAATTTCACTCCGCGCTATATCAGTGGACATACGCCCCCTGAAACTAGAAACCCAGTTAAGAGCTTCGTTTATATAAAACTGAGACCAGGCGAATTCTACAGGAGAATTTAAGTAAGACCTCAAAAAAAGAAATAACACGCCTGTACAGTCCAGGAAGATGCCGGTACATCTCAGTCACATAAAAAATAAGGACAAAATGATGCTATTAGAAGGAAATCTCCATATCCTTGGAATTCTTCGTGTATATCTCAAAATATTCTACAGATATCCAGCTAATATGTTGAATTTATATGACAATGATATCTCCAAGATATCCTAATTCTAGAATTTTGCATGTTTCTAGAAACTTGTATATATATTTTCGTCAGCTTATGTATCTTCAGGCATATAAATAAATAAAGTGAGCATTTAGCAAAATCATTTTTATTTATTCTTATAGAAAATTTAAATAATTTTCAATTATTACTAATTCAAATAATAGTTTTCAATTAAGCAATTTCAGATTAGGTGAAATTTAAAAAAGGACAATATTTTGGATAGAATTATAAGGAATTTAACTTGTTTCTTTTTCAAACAAAAGCCTTAAAATTTTCTGATTTGAAATTGAATTCGAGGCTTTAATTTTTTTTTATTTAAAAACTACATTAGAAAAGTATTGAACTTGCATCACTGCATCAACGCGTTCGTAATTGAACAATGTGGAGACAGATATCCACAGGAATGAAGCTGTAACCACTTTACTTCAACTGATCGAATAATCGCTCGTATATGTATAGAAGTGACTATGCATTATTTTGCTAAATCTTTCGCAGTGCTTTCAAGAACACATGATCCTAGCCAAAACAACGATTTACGCGCTTTCCAAGAAAAACATTACATATATATTACAGTGCCAAACGGGTGAGACCGAGGTTGAGACTAGCGTCATCTACAGATCCTGTGTCACCCGTCCGGAAAAATTCAAATTTAATTTCTCTCTTTTTTGATTTTGACAGTGGCACAAAGGCAATTTTTTGCTTTGTGGTTATGGGCGCAGTTGTGAGCGACGACCATAAAATTATAACCTTCTGTATGTTGTTAGAATCATTATCGTAAGCAAAAAATAATGCTTATTAACGGGCTATGTCGATCGCAGTGAAAAAAAGTATCTTACAAAAGGAATGTTTTTGCGATTTAAATTTTGCTGCAGGGATAAAACGCTTTTGTCTTCTCCGCAAAGTCCCGGAAACATTTTTAAAAATATAAACTTAAAAAAATCTCCTTTAACAGTATACCAGTATTATAAGTGATCATAGAGCGTTTCTACACAGAGAATTGGTCTATTGCATTTTTACTCTAAAGAAATTTTGTTCCGTTTTTACTCAGAAGATTTGTTTGTTCCCTTTTCACTCAAAAAAATATATCTTCCATTATTACTCGCAAACTTTTTATGTCCCGTTTTTACTTTTAGCCGCTCATTTATAGCATCAACAGGTTTATATCAATATAAAAGATTAATATTCGATATATCCTGTACACCTAAGCTTTATCAAAAGATCTAAGGGAGAATAATAATTAGCTGTTGGGCAGGGATCAACTTAATTGACGACATTTCGGTTTTTGAGATTGACGAAAAAGAGCACCAGACGAGGTTACAAAAAGTACCAAAAGTACGTACAGAAAACAACGTCTTACTGAATTAAGGTTAATGTATCTATAAAGTGGAGAAAATCGTTTTTTTTAACGTGAACTATCTGCTTGGGAAATTAAACTATTGGGTAAATTTATCAAAAGCATAGACAAGTTTTGAGTTCCAGGGAACGTGGAAGAAATGCAAGGTTTTTTTAGGGTTGGTCACTTGCATCAGCAAATGGATACCAAATTCAGCGATGATGACAAAACCACTAAAGAGCTTTTGAAAACAAAAATTGGAAGGAACGACGTTCGATATAGAACCCAAGTGATTGCTGATGCATGTCCAGTTGGTCTTGGGGCCGCATTAATAGAAATAGACTTAAATGGACCTAAAATTATCGCTTTCGGAATTGAAGAGTTGACAGGTATTGAGCGCAGATTAAGCCAAATGTGAGAAAGAAGCATTGTTCTTATTCTGGGGCGTAGTGCATTTTAACATTTTTCTGTTTGGATAAGTATTTTACCTTATAACCCATCACAAACTACTGAAAAATATTCACGGTCATACATCTAAACCCTGTGCGCGAATTGAAAGATGGTTTTTAGTATTACAGACGTACAACTATAACATAATCTACAAGCCTAAAAAACAAACATAGCTTATTTCTCGTCAAGATTGTCATTAAATTTTTAAAGAACAATCCCGAAATAAGCAACGTAAGGAAAGGAAACGGGAATCAAGTTTGAAACAAATCGGTTAAAGGATACAGGATTTTTGAAAACGACTTATGTTTCCATGGAAACATTCTACTTTTCAGAAATAAAATAATAATAACAGAAAAATTAAAAAGAATGTTTAGATGCATGACAAGAAGGTTATCCCCTCAATACCAATAAAGAGACAAAAACTCTCTCTTAATCCTTAGGTTCATGTTCCTATGTATCTGTTAGTACCATTACCTAACAATGACTATTTACTGGTGGTTATAGACTATCATGGTCGGTACAAAGAAGTCAACATTTTGAGGACTATTAAGAGCTTTGAAATCACTTAAGTGCTAGAATAAATAGTTAGCTGGGTAGGCTATCCTGTTTCGATTACAGCAGGTAATGAGAATCAATTTATTGGCATTGAATTGAGCTCATTCTGTAAAGTATGTTATATTCTCTTTGTATACCTTTTTATATGGGCTACAGCAAAACGGGGATGCCAAAGAAAAAATCGCGATATCCCTCACAGGCAAAATACCATCCGAACTCTTTTATAGAAGACAGAATAGAGATAAAATTCCTTTATGAGAAGAAATGAATAAAGGTAAAATAGAAAATT
>JAUELO010342603.1:0-14795 GCA_032357855.1 Amphibolips quercusostensackenii | reverse complement strand
GCGTTGTATTTGCTTGAAATCTGGATTGTGTATTTGCCAATCTGAATTCCCTCTTGGGTTGGTATTGAGATTCACGTGTTAATGCTTTTGGTTGACTCTCTTTTAACCAAGTTTCCATCTCAGTAGCCATATTCTGGGCTTCCCCGATATTTGATGGCTTCTGGGCTTTAACCTGCAAGCCTATTTCCCGTCTTAGGTTCATTAGGTATTTCTGCAGACACTCAGTTTCTTCTATGTTAAGGGCAATTCTTTTTTTTATAGGTCCTTTATGTGCGGATTGAACCGAATATTTAAGTTCATTTATCACTCCTCTGAATCGGACACTAAAATTCTGAATAGTTTTAGTCGCTCCTTGTTTACAACTGTTTATCTTACTTCTTAAATGGCTAAGTAAACCAACTTGTTTTAAATTTTCTCGCAGGCTTTCACATAAATCTTTATAGGTGTAGATCTTGTTAAAGCGGATTGCTATTTCGGTTTGTTCTTGAATTTCTTCTGAAAGTATAAAGTCTAACAGCAGATATGGTGGACTGCACTGCCGTCTAATTCTTTCAACTTTCCTAATGAATTCTTTAACTCCAGCCTCGTCTTGCCCATTTAGGGGCTTAATATTTCTAATAGCGTCGCGAGCCGGGATATTGACATCAGATAGGTTTCTTTTGTGTTTCATCCTTTTCGCTCTTATAGGTTTTTTTTCATAGAAGTGTGTTGATTGACGCAAGCTTTCTTCGTCGCTTGCTGAATAGTTTTCTCTCTCCCTTCTCTCCACTACTGTTGATTCACTCCTGCAGGTGTGTAACAGTTCACGCTGGTTTTCTTTTCTATTTTGCTTTGCCACTCGCTCGCTGCTAAAGGTGTTTGCAGGCTCAGGTACGTTTCGTCTTTTGCTGCCATACACATTTCGCTCAGCCCCCTCTTGGTTGCTTGTAAGCGTGTGCGTTGGTTCCGTTTGCTTTCTTCCCTCGCGTTCCTCCGGCTTTGTTTCATAAAGGTTTTGACTATTTACTCTTGCATTTTCTTTGTCAGACGTTGAGATACCTTCGTAGTCTGTCTCTATTTCTCCTTTTAATCCTGCTTTTCGTCCTATTGAGCTATCTATCTGAATCTATTTGTATTTAAGTCAGCGAGAGTTTTTATTTTTACTTTTAGAGACCTCATTTCAGGAAGAATTTTTTACAGCACGTGTTCCGTTATCGATTATTGTTTTCCAAAGTGGAGTCAAAACTTGGGGTATTATCCTCGGTCCGTTTCCTAATCTTCTGGAATGCCTGCGTGATAAACTGCTAGAATGCCAGTGTAAAATGTATGCTTTAATCGACGTTTGTTTCGAGTGTCGAGTGTGTGATCGCGTTCGCGTATAATTGTGTTCTTTGCACTTTGTCCTCTATACTCTGGCTTTATACAATCGCTCTACTGCAAGTGCACATGAAGTTTTGAGTCAGTTTTGTTTTTATTAAAGATGGCAGTGCTCTGGAGCACCAGAAGTTTACCAACTATCTTATTTTGGCAGTTAAATTTCGCCTTGCTGGCTATCTTGACTAGGCCAAAACTTTTCTCTGCCGGTTCTGTCTTGATAGGCCGTTTTGTACAAAGACAAATGAGAAAGACTTATGCTTATAACGACACCGTTGCTTATAAACATTTTAATTTTTTCCTTAATTTAGGATCTTAATTCTTACACAGCTGTTCTCTTTCTTTTTGATAAATCGAGTGGGATGACCGTGGACTTCCTTCTCTTATTATCTGGAAGCGGGCGTTCCAGATGCTTACGTATCAGTTCCCTCGCTAATGCTTTACTGCGTTGCTATGCTGCGATGTTTGTTTGTAGATAGGCCGTTGCCTCTTCCGCCTGTTTGCGGGCCTCGTTCAATTCGGTGAATTCCAGATAAGGAAGAGTTTTTTTTAGTATAGCGGCTACCTGATTCACCCACTAATTTCAAATCAAGTTTTCTTACTTTTCAGGATTATCGGGTCGCCCGTAGGTAGATCCGAAGTTTTTTAACCTTTTGAATTTCCGTAGAAATTCTCTTATTTCCAGGGTTCGTCTCCATGATACAACTTTTATGAGATATCCTTTTGATGATTCCGCAGAATGCAAAAATTCGAAAAGTTGATCTCGGCGGATCGCCAAAATGTTACGTGGTAAATAAGGAATAAATTATTTGTATTCAAAACTGAGTTGTGGACAGCAATTCAGTACATCTTTATTACTCTGAGGCTAGAATAGAATAGAGTATGCGCCAAGCCTTTGAAGCTACACTATGGCCCACGTATGTTAGAGGCACATATAGCCCATGTAGTGGGGATGAGGAGTGAAATTACGTCGCTCTTAACACATGGATTAATATTAAATTACAATTTTTTGTATGGGAAGATGTATCACCCTCAATATTTAATTTGTACATTTTTGTCTATAATTGATTACTGGGGTTAATAATGAACAAAATTCACTTTTATTTTGTGACTTTTCGTCATCCTAGTTTGCTGACCTCTACAGGCTTAAATTTATTGAAAAAACCGAAATATAAAAAAAGTACAACAATTGCTTTTGGAACTGGTTTAAAAAATTAAAAACGAAATGAGCTTGAGAGTAAATTAAAAAATTTACATTCATAATTAAAATTTGACGTTGAAATTTCGACTAGTGCAAAAAATAAAATTTAACGTTTACACATTTTTTGTGAGGTGAGGACGATGACTGGCGATCCTTAGACCGTAGAGTGGTTATTCATATTAACAAACATGTACTTTCAGATACTAATCTCATGTCAAACGTAAATATAAAATTACGTAAAGAATTACGGGTTTAAATTGAGAATTACTCAAAAGTACATGTGATCTAAAGTATAAATATACTATTTTTTGTTAATACTATTTTTATTGCGCTCAATAAATATCATTTCAGAAATTAGAAGTTTTTTCTAATAAGAATCAAAATCAAGAATTTCAGTATTTATCCAATGAAATACATAGTTATATGTGCTACGATGTACATTAATAACGAATTCGTTTTTTATTTTGTCATATTTATGTTCATTTATACGCTTTTCTAAATTTCTTTTGGTTTCACCCCCATAAAAAGCAGTGCAGTTTTTACAGGGAATTTGGTAAACAACGTGGGTTTCTTCCCATTTCTTAAACTTGTCCTTCCCAAGTTTGATTACAGATGACAAGAAAGGTTTCATTGATAAAATGGTGTATATGCTTAATTTTTTGAGAAAATGGGAAGTTTTAACAAAAAAAAATTTTATGAATGGTAAACTGACTTTTGGTTGACAGGACAATAATTTTTTTCGCACAGGGTTTTTTTGGTTTGAAGAATATTTCAATTTTTCTTTGCGAATACTAATTTGTTGTTTCATAAAACTTATGGGATAATTATTGTCAATCAATAGTTGTGTAATAATTTTTTAATTTTTGGCATGAAATTTTCTGTGCGACAACAGTATTGCCCTGTCAATAATGTTGAATACAATGTTCTTCTTTACTTGGGTTGGATGACCTGAGAAATAGTTTATCGTCCTGAACCATAAAGATGGTTCATGGTACCAGTTATTAATTATGTTATTATTATCTCGTCTAAGAAAAATGTCTAGAAAATTAATGGTATTATTTTCTTCAATATTAAATGTGAACTGCAAATTATTATTATTATAAGACTTAAATTTTTAAGTAATTGATTGAATATCAAAGGGGTGAAGCTCCCATAAGGACTTCCGGTAACACAACAATTTTCCCAGGCAATAAAATGTCGGACGGCACCACCAATGAGATTTAAATATGTTTCGCGCCCTTATGCGTCAATTTGGTTTGATTTCTCTCATACCCAGGCATCGGATAGGACATTGAAAGGAGGGTAAGAAAAGAACTAATATGCCAGGCTATCACCGTAAGCTCATGTCGCTACTTGTCTAATTCGTGTTTCAGAATCCGTACCACTATTTTCACCGCATTTTGAATATGGCCCTTTTTCACATAAAATCGTGTCATCCACTTTTAAGCAACTATTTTCCTGGTCATCCATTTCAATATCTGCAAGTAAGGGTGAAATCGGTAAACTCATCGAAGTACCATGAATTTGTTGGTATTGGTCTGAATGTAGTGAAATCTTCTATCAAGGCTCGTCAACACCAAGAAGCATTGAACGTTAGTAAATAAAAAACTGACATCTAAGTTCATAAAAATCTGATTACTATCTATTACTTAATTATTTTATTTTATTTTTAAATCAAGACTACTTTCAATGTTATAAAAAGGAGTTTTAATACTATTTGTTAAATTATTATGTATAACTTTAACTAATACGTGAGTTGGGCTATTGATCAATGAAATTATAGGACGAAGTGGTATGTCTTTTTTGTGGATTTTGGGTGCACCATAACCTTTAGCTAGTGTAGGATGGGGGAAATATAATTTATCGTTATGATATTTCAATTCTAACAACTTATTACCGTTCAAATTCTTCAGTATTTTTGAGATATTTTCTGGTAATCTTTTAAGAGGATTATTGTTTAATCTTTTATAAGCATTAGAATCTAGTAACAGACCGTGCATTCTCTTGAAATAATCTTTTTCCTTAATGCAAACTGTCAGATTTCCATTACTCGCAATTGTAAAAAGGATATCCAAAATACTTTGGGTAATAGATTTTTTTAATTTCTTAGCAAAGGACCTTTCTTCGACAGAGATGTGAGTGCCTTGATTCATGATCCTACATATGTTATTTGTCACATTATTCCTTATTTCGTTTTTGATAGAATCAATTATGCCCAATGATTGTATTAATGTTTCTGAATTTTAAATAGTATTAATCTCATCTTTAGTAGAAAATTCAGACGGTGCATAATGATTCAGACCCAAAGAAACAGTATCAATAACCTCCACCGGAATTTGTTATTCAGACAAGTTCTTGAATCAAGAATCTCTGTTTACAGTTTTTCTATGATAACGAAACGTCTCAAAATAATTTTGAATGTTATTCATAATTAACTTCAGTGAGCAATTTAAAAAAAATTACAAAATATATGACAATGGTTTTTCTACAAAATCATTTTTGTAAACAACAAACCTATAGACTGAAGTATTTGTTTGAATTATTTGTTTGAAACAATTATATAAAATTTTTTAATTAAAAAAAAGTGTTATTTCGAACTCACATATCTCACAGGTTATTTTGGAATTAGAGTGAAAATAAATTATTTTTATTTAGAATGGTTCTGTAATATTGCACAAAATAATGTATTTATAAAATAAACTTGATGATTAACAGAAAAATATGTATGTTGTGGGTGATTTACAAAGCGAATTTTTCACGGGATTTTTCTTAAAACGATTTTGTTGTTTGATAAAAATAATGCCCACATTCTACTTTGAAGATCTACTCTTATAAAAAAAATGAAATGGAATATTTTTTATAACAACAAAAATTTAATAAAGCGTACGCTTGTCTTTTTAAAACCTTATGACTTTATATTAAATTTTTTTTTAAATATCAATGTTCAGCAAAAAGTACTAATATGAAGAGTATATAATATTTTCAAACATTTATGAAATAATTAGAAAGTTTTAATATAATTGCGCAAAAGTATTGAAAAATCACAAATCTTGTTAAATTCGATAAGTTTTTTACTGAAACTACCAATTTCTCGTATGAAATGTCAACAAAACCAAAAATTATACGAAAATTGTACATTCAATGACTAAATTTTAGTCTAAAAAACATTCTAATTTTTTAAATTATAAATACCAATTTTCGACGGAAAACACTAACTTGACATCAAAAATTGTACAAAATTATGAATCTTCTTCGAAATTTATATCGATGTTTCCGGTGAAACCTTGCAGCTTAACCTGAAATTGTACAAAAATTTCAATCTTCTTTGAAATCTAATTATTATATTTTTATCAAATATACAGATTTCCGGTGCGAAACGCCAAAATAACCTAAAATTGTTTTTAAAGAAAAACTCTGAAATAATCCAAGATCGTTCAAATATTGCTAATCTTCTTTACATTACAATGATTTCAGTTTAAAAATACAAATCTTTGAAGTGATATCACAATTTTATGTGCAACTAAAAAAAAATCTTCTTTGAAATATAATTATTTTCGAATACAAAATTTCAATTTTTGACGTAGAATACTAACACAATCCAAAATTGATCATGTATTTAAATTTGACTTTTCAAATAAAAATGACCGGATTAACATCTAAAGATTTTTGTTTGAGTATAACACAAATTTAGGCGAAACATAACCTAAAAATGTAAAAAAATTGTGAATATTCTTGAAAATAAAATCATTTTTCAGCAAAAATACCAATCATTTGCGACGAAAAAATAGCATAAAATGACAGAAAATAATTAAGAATTGTAAATCTTTGAAATTCAATAATTTTTATATAAAGAAAAAAAAGTTTGGCTAAAAATGGTAATTTATGGTAAAAAAATTAGGACAACCTTTGTCTGACATGACCTTAAATGATCCCTATTTTAAAATTTAATATTATTTTCGCTTCTTCTCACTTCCCACCCCTAAAAAAATGTACGAAATGAGGAATGTAAAATGTAAAAAAATGTACGGTCGGATAGAGGGATGAACATCAGACCGAAACTATATATAAGAATTTTTGCTCGGGACTATAAAATACTAAAAACAATGTTTTTTTCCTGGATCACCACCATTTATTCTCTACTCACCTTCATTTCTAATCATTCTCCCTACTTCTTTTATCTTACAGTTGCTTTTCCTACTTCTCTTTCCGTATTTTTCTACGTTCCCTCCCTTAACTATTTTTAATTATTTACGCTTGGATTTTATTATAAAATTTGAAGAAAATAATTAATTAAGTCATTTTAAACTTTGCGGTATGCCTGGAATGTCCTTGATAGTCAAAATTGATAGTTCACGTGGCAATTATTCAAAATCAATTAAGCATTTCTCTTGGCATTTCTCTGTTCTGCGTCGGTAACGAGAATTAGCCATTTCTGCAATCCAAAGCAGGTTAATTTTCCGAAGTCGAACCGAACCTTGGATTCTGGAATGATCGTTACAAGCGTGAGTATGAACATCTTGGCTTGTTCCTCGGCCATCCATAGATAACCGAAATACATAATACCAAGCCTCTGTTCTGATAAAGTGCAGGAAAACGAACAGTCTAAAAAATTAATTCATCAAACTAGGCGCCGTGGCCTAAAAAAAACAGTTTTTCAGCCTATGAGGACGTTTTAACATCCACCTTCCATACTTTACCTTCCATACTCCCCCTGCATTTCATTTTTATAATCGCCCCTTTTTCAGAATCTTCCACCTTTATTTTTCCCTCTCCTCGATTTTCCATCTAACAATCCCTTTCTCCTACTTTCCTTCCCTAGCCCACACTTCCCCTCCCTTTGGTTGCAATGATTTCTGATCACAATTTCTACTTCACCTTTCTCACAATTACTTCTCCTGCTTCACCTTATTTACACTCACATCTACTAATTCTTCTCTATTTCTCCTAATTTCCCTCTTCTAATTATCCTAAACTCACCCTAATTACACTCTCCTTATTTCCATTCACTACTTCTGCTTCCTTTTTCATCATTTTTCCTCACTTTACTTGATTTTCGTTCCCTTACCCCACTTACTTTCTCTACTTCTATACCTACTTTTTCTTTATTTGTTTACTCGTATTTCTCCTCTACTAATTTACTTCTCCTTTTCCTTGTTCCCCTTTCCTAATTTTTTCTCACTTCCTATACGTTTCCATACCTCATTTCACTTCAGTTACCCTACTTTACCTTCCCTCATTTTCGCTTACTTTGTCTTCTTTCCCTAAACTTATTTTTCCTTATTTCCCCTTACTTAAACTCTACTTATTTCTTTTTTTCCAACGTCTTTCTCATCTTATTCCCCCTCTTTTTGCTTTCCCAGTTAATGCTTCTCTTCTCTTACTTCCCTTCCCCAGCCTTGACGTACCATCCTCTACTCACCTTAATTTCTAATCATTCTCCCTACTTCTTTTATCTTACAGTTACTTTTTCTACTTCTCTTTCCGTATTTTTCTACATTCCCTCCCTTATTTCCTCATTACCTCCCCTTCTCTTATTGCCCTCGTTTTCCTTATTTCCCATACTTCCATTCTCATCATTATTTTCTTTTTTACTTTCTTGTTTCTTTCTTCTTTCTTTTTTCTTCTTTCTTTCTTTTCTTTCTCGCTTTCCCATCACTTTTCCTTAACTTATTTCCCATCATTTTCTCTTCTCTTATTACTCTCACTTCCTCTACTACCTCTTTTTTTTCTTGTAATTTTCACTACTTTGTCTCGCCTAATTGACAATACTTTGCCTACCTGCCCTTTTCTAATTTTACGATCTTTCCCTACTTCCCCTTTTCTTACTTCTACCTACTTTTCATTTTCTGACTTTTCCCTACTTCCTATACTTCTTCTTATTCCCCTTTCGTCATTTTTTATCACTTCTTCTACTTTCTGCCATCTCAATTTTCCTTGCTTCCTCTAATTTTCCTCCTCTTACTTCCTCTCGCTTTCTCTACTTTCGTACACAATTTTTGCTCGCTTCTTCTCACTTCCCACCCTTAAAAAAATGTACGAAATAAGGAATGTAAAATGTAAAAAAAATGTACGGTCGGATAGAGGGATGAACATCAGACCGAATCTATATATAAGAATTTTTGCTCGGGACTATAAAATACTAAAAACAATGTTTTTTTCCTGGATCACCACCATTTATTCTCCCCTTCATATCTTCTTATTTCCCCTGCTTCCTCTCTACTTATTTCCTCCTTTCAAACGTCTTTCTCAATTACTTCACTCTTTCCTCGCTTTGATAGTTAATACCTCCCTTTTTCTACTTCTCTTCCCCAGACCTCACTTTCCCTCCTCAGCTTACTTTAATTTCCAATCATTCCTGCTACTTTCACTTTCTTACAGCAATTCTTTTTACATCTCCCACATTTTTTTACTTTCCCTTCCTCATTTTCCTTTACTTATCCTTCCCACTTTTCCCTTATTTAGCTCGCTTTCCCTGCTATCATTTCCAATATTTTTCTTTCTTTGTTCTCTTTCTTTCTTTTTTATTACTTTTTCTCCACGCATTTTCCATCACTTTCTCTCTTCTTATTACTCTCACTTCCCCTACACCCTCTCTTTATTTCTCGTAATTTCCCTACTTTTCGTACTTCTCCTTCCCCCTTTATCCATTTTTTCCCTAATGCCCTTTCCCTTATTTCTCACGACTTCTCCTGTTTTCCCTCATATCAATTATCCTTGCTTCCCTCTATTTTCCTCCCCTCACTTCCCCTCACTTTCCCTACTTTGCCTCCACCCATTTTCCCTCACTTTTCCTCACTTCCCATTCTTTAAAAAATATACGCCGGTCGAATGGACGGACGGACATAAAACCGAAATTACATATAAGATTTTATGCCCATGACTATAAAACTGAAACACAATGTTTTTTTCTATCTCCACCATACATTGTCTCTCCCCATTTCCCTTCGCTTTCGGCACCCCTCTAATTTCCCGTGCTTTACATTCTCTTATTTCCTACCACTTTCCCCCCCTACTATTTCCCCTCATTACACCTGCTTCACCTCACTTTAACCATTTCTTCATACTTACCCACCCATCGTGTACCTTGCTTCTCCTGCCCCCTCATTTCTTCTAATTTCATCTACCATGCCTGCCTTCATTTCTTGTTTTTCACATACCATACCTATTTTTCCTACCCTTGTTTGCCCCACCCTATTCCTTCTCATTTTCTCAATTTTTCCTCACGCGATTTCCCTAACCCTATTTCCTCTTGTTTCCCCTACTTTCCCTATTATGTTTCCTCTAACGTCCTCACTTCTTCTTCCTCATTTGTCCCGCTTCCCCTCCCTAATTTTCCCGCTCTTCAAAAATTCATTTTTTTTTAACAAACGAAACAAGTTTAGGGGGTGCGTGATTAGAACAAAAAAATGGGCTTATTTAGGACATACCACTACCCAACTTAGGACTCAAATATTTTAGCGTATCATCATTTTTCTTTTAATTCATAATTATTACTGGAAAGTAGGGCTCTTGGTTTTAACTTCAGAGCATCTGTTCCGCTTTAGGCAGTTGGAAATTTCTATTCATATTCTCGATCATAATCGCGGTTAGGAAAAAACATAATGAAGAGAGAATTTGAATTTTGAAGTTCTAAAATAAAGTTCATTATCAAGTTTCTAGTGATTTCTTTGTTCAATACCTCTACTTTGTAACATTCCTTGCTCTTCAATGAAGGCTTTAACTACTAGAAGTGATACTTTTTCTCAATAACGTATTTCTCAAATGTATACTAAAACACTCTAGAAAATTTAGTTTTTACTTAATTTATTATTCCTAACTAATTTTTTCTTTATACAGTCTTTTTGGTTCACGAAAGACCCCTTGAAATTATTCAAAGACTAAACGATACAGTTGAATATTATGCTTTGGAAGCAATCATTATAGTTTTTAATTACTAAATTCTTGTAATATAAATAAAAAAAATTAACAATTACATTTTTAAAACATACTATAAAACATTTCATATTAAATAATAAAAAAAAAGAAAGAAAAGGAAAGGGGAAAGACACAGAAAAATATTATTGTAAATTTTGTTACATCTTATTTAACACTATACAAATTTTCATTATGCCTGCATCTGTTTTCTTGTCTCCACAATGTGTCAACTCAAAACTACTAGAAATTAATGTGTAGCTACTCAATGGATATGAAACGTTTACTATTTTAAATCAAAATATATTGCAATTTTAAAAAAATTGTTAAATTATCAACCAACAAAAAATTAATTGTTTACTACAGAGATAAATTTTTAATTAAAAAATAATCAACTTAAACTACAAACAGTTGCACTCCCAACCAAATATTCACATCTTTAGACCAAAAAGACGAATTTTTCAGAAGATAGTTGGATTTTTAAACAAGAAATGTTCTGATAAAAAGTAATAATTTTTAATCTAAATATATGTTTTTTCAACAAAGTAGTTGACTTTGTGAACAAAAAAGATGACTTTCTAATAAAATAGTTGAATTTTCAACAGAATAATTAAATCTTAGCCTTCCAAAAAACAATCTTCAACCAAAAAGGTTAATTTTTAACTAAAACAAAATTAATTATTAACTAAACAAATTTACAACTTAATAATTAAACTTTAATTCCAAAAAGATGAATTTTTTTGCAAAACAGTTGATTTTTCAACTCAAAAATATGAATGTTTAATGAAAAAGTATATTCATAAGAAAATAGTAGATATTCAATTAAAATAATAAATCTTTAACCAAAAAAATAAATTTTTGGCAAAGGAGTTTAACTTTCAAACAAGCAGTTGAATTATCAATAAAAGAAGAAAAATTCTCAATGTAAAATACAATAACGTAGTAGATATTTTAACCAAAGAAAGATTTTAATTTTACGTCAAAGCAGTTCAATTCACCCAAAAAGGTCAATTTTTAACAAAATTATTGAATCCTCACGCGAAAGAGATTAATTGGTAACCAATTATTTGCATTAAAAAAACAGATCAAACTGCGACCAAAGGAGATCAATTTGCAAATATAAATAGTAAACTTCTGTTAAAACCGTTAAAATTTCCACCGAAAAATAAAATTTTTCCACGGATATAATAAAATCATCAATCTAAAAAGTCGAATTTTAAACAAAAAAGTTAAATTTTGGAGCCAAAAAAATAAATTTTGTAAAAAAGAGTTGAATTATCAAGCAAAAAATCGTGATTTTCAACAAAAAAATTAACGGTTATTTTAGAAAGTTGGATTTTAATCTGAAAACGAGCAATTTTAAACAACGAATAGTATAGTAAAATATTTGCAGTCGAAATTTATAATTTTTAGCTAAAAAGGAGAGTTTTCCACAAAATATTTAAATTTTCAATAGAAGAGATAAAGCTTCAAATAAATTAATTTATCTTTAACTAACTTAGTTCAACTTTCAACTAATTAATTGAATTGTAAATCAAGAAGAACAGTTTTGGCCAAAATAAAGACGAATGTACTACTAAATACATAAATCAACAAAAAAATAGGAATTTAAAAAAAACAGTTAATTTTCAGCGGAAGAAATAAATCTTATCTAATTGAAATGAATTTTCGGACAAATTATTTAATTTTTATCTGAAAATAATTAATTTTCAAACAATCAATGAAAATTTTTAATAGGAAAATTTTTTGCCGAAAACTGTTAATTTTTAACCAAAAATAGAATAGTAGGTTTTTGAATAAAAAACAACTTATTTTCAATAAAAATAGGTGGATTTTCTCATTGGGTAACATCAATTCTAGTAAGTGTCTTGAAAACAAGGAAAAAAAGCAATTTTTTAAAAAAGGTGTTAAGAGGAATAGAGAGAGAGAGAGATTAGTTCATTTAAATTGCCACTGTAATCCGGATTATGTATACCAAAGTGAAATAATCGATTCACAGTGACCATTTAAATAAAATAAGCATTTTTTTGCACCTTAAGCTTTTATTACTACTTGTGAATTTTTTTTACATAATTTGAAAGACTTGAAACATTGTTCGTACAATTTTTACAATTTGTGCATAATGTATGCATCGTTCGCTGCTTCTTAATGAACAAGTTATGTTAAGCTCACTTACATTCGACATTAAACATCATGAAACAATGTAAAATATTTTTGTTTATTCTACTTAGTTATGAAACAAAAAAGGTGTTTTTCATGCATTTACTGATGAATTTTTGCAATAGCAATAATAGCAATCTTAATTAACAAATATCTAATCTTGTATCTAACATAACAATCAGCCTCAAAACATAGGTATTGTTCAAATTCTCGGATACTTGTTTCAGTATTTAACTATAAAAAATTTGTATACAATTGTTTATAACGAAAAAAATCATATTTTTATTTATCCGCGAACCATGCAAACTTAATCAGGATCGAACTGCAGACAATCACGTAGAATTTCGTTGAATTATATTCAAAATAAAAGAAAATTCACAGTATGTTATGAAAATTAACTTTCGTATTTCTAGGAAATTATTTGCACATATCAGAAACATAAAAAAATTCAATTTTGCAATTAGAAATTTAGAAATATTATATTTAAGATCCATGTTTTTTGGCGATTCAAGCGATAATTTATTTGCCTCAAGCTGAAAATTAGAATGAGTTCCACAGGATTGCCATATACTATATATAATTCCAATTTTTTTAATTTCCCAATTATAGGCCTTTCTTTTCAGTAAGTTTTTTTTTTAATTTAGTTAAGTTCAAAATAATCAATGTTCAGAGACATTTGAAAATAAAAAATAATTCATTTTTCGATCTCCAGATCTAAAATCTTCTCATTTTCAAAATTAGAATTTGAGAAATTATTGTGTGATTTTTCATTGTTTAAATTTATTTATGATGCATTTTATCCAAAATTGTTTAATTACAAATACTTTGGTCGTTTAAAATTAAGACATAACAATTTAGAATATTTAAATAAGAAATAATTTAGTTTGAAACACCAATTATTGAACAAATTGTTTTCATTTTTGAATAAAATTTGGATTCATTTAATTTGAACGCTTCTTGTAGGATATTAAAATTTTTTAACAATGACAATTTCGATTTCGCACTCACTTTAGAAATAACAAATATTTTTTTTAGTGTTATACATTTTAAACAATAGCAGCAAAATAGTAGTGTTTTGAATTTCTGAAGGATCTTATTATATAAATTCATAATCTACTATATGGATGTGCTATTTTTATATTTAGTTATTATTTAAGTCTTCACCCTCAAAGTTCCAAGTTTCGGAATTTCCTCGGTCCTTGATCCCGCTGCATAAAAATTCCTAAAAAATTCAGGAATAATATATTTTCATTGTCGGATGGATTTTAGCAAATAAATTTTTAAATAATTTTTATGATTTTCTCAGTTTTTATTGAGTATACGATAGCTTCCATCCATCTCACAAAATGCAGAATAGTTCGCTTTGTTTTAATGCATGTATTTATTTTGCAGCTTGTAACCTGAAAATCAAGAAAATCAAAAATTGTGAACGTTGCTCAGCTGAAACAGTGGCCGTTAAATGGCTAACTAAGATCTGCGTCAACTAGCGATTATTGCTTTTCAAGTAAGAGAAATCGATATTATTGATCCATACAAGTTTATTATTTCTAATGATAGGTACATTTTTAGATACTACCGTTCAATTTCAGTGAACTAATACATCATGGCCTAAAAAACACTTCTCATTCTTAACTTATGCCAGTAACTAACATATCGTTAGAATAGCCTAGAAACTTATATTTAAAAAATAATATTTTCAAATTACTAATTGCAACTTTCTTATGTTTCTTATTTCATTCCTGATTATTACAAAGGACAACCCTGACAGCAAGAGTCAGTGACAGCGACAGGGGATCCATCAGCTACATGAGAAAGTTAGGCACAGGAGGTAGCGCAGGAAAGTAGCCGGTGATCTAATGAACATCGTTCATTTGACCCTATCAAATATTGCGTAACTGTTCACTTGTTTGATGCTGCTACATGTTGGTTTTTCTTGTGTCAGCGTGCTAATTCAAGAGGTTTAATTAAAGGGGATTAAAAACAATTAAAATGAAAAAAAAATTAAATTCGGAATCAATGAAAATTTAAATTTTTTTGTCATGCTCAACATTCAAATGTAACTACGAAATTCTTAAACCACTTTGCTGGAAAGGGTCGGTGACAGCATCTGGCGATCCCTCAGCTACCTGATAGGAATTTAGGTACAGGAGGTAAAGCTAGCAGGCAGCTA
>JAUELO010342409.1:0-14799 GCA_032357855.1 Amphibolips quercusostensackenii | reverse complement strand
GTAGAGAGCAACTTTACCATCAGGCGGTGAGACCAACTAATGGTAAACCTGCTTTTTACCTTATCGGCCGATGGTAAAATGATAATATAAATAGTTCATGACCTCCCTGTTTTACCGTCTGATGGTAATTAACTGTCTTACTGGCTAATGGTAAATACTGACTGATGGAATTTACCTTATGTAGATAACTTAGCATGGAACAGGACTATTTAATGGTCGGTTGTGGCGATGTTGGCACAATATGGCGGTGATTAGTCCAGAAACCCCGTAGCTCTACTACTTATCATCAAAAATGAAAATTATTTGAGACATCAGAATTTCTATTCAAAATCAAGCAAATGAAATCAAATCATTCGTACGAATACCATTTTCAGTAGATTTTTCAATTTTTTTATTATTAAAAAGGTAAAATTATACAGGGGAAACTACTCTTTAGTAGATAATAATATAAAAGAAATAATCCTGATAAACTGAAAAACTGACAAAAAGTGTTGATTATTTTTGTTAGTATAACATTTGGGCGAAGATACTATATTGGTTATTTTTTAATGAAATGTTATTATTAATTAGTTGGGAGGGCAAAATATTAATTTCTAAACTGCAACAATTTATTTATGCAATTGGCTTACTTGCAAACATTTTTTTTTCTATAGAAATTAAAATTGAAATATGCCAGCTTTATTTAAATAGAAACGTCTTCATTTTTTTAGCAAACTAATGCTCTTAAACGCTCTCGGATTTTTTTCCTATCTGTTGTAGACTTCTTTTTCTATCTGTTATTTTCCCTAACTACCGGAAATATATTTATTTAAAAACCATGGCAGTGCTTAGTTTTAATTACGAAAATTCCTTTGCCAGTGCAAATATAGTCAGCACAAGACATTTTAATTAAAAAATATTGTTTCCAGAGGAAGAAAACAGAAATATGATGTAATTACTTCGCTGCTGCTAATAACGAGAGCAGACTTGAATTTTGATCCGGTGGAAAGAGAAAAGTGGAAACATCAATGAATACCCACTTTTTTCTCATCAGGTCTGCTCTTTCTTTCCTTTGAAATTTTAAAGCGTGTTCCAAACTTTTACCTTCATGAAAGTTCATTACAAGTACACGAAGTGAAACCTTGGAGTGGACAAATGATCAATATTTTAAAATTTTTCGAAATTTCCACAACTTTTAAGAATTTATAAAATTTTTACAATTTTTAAAAATTTTATTCAATGAAAATATGCAAATGTCCAAAGATTTTTAAAATTTTTTAATATTTTCAGCATTTCTAGAATTCTTCAGACATTTTAATAATTTCCAAAATTTTGTAAGAATTTGAAACTTTCAAAAAATTTCGGAATCTTTAAAATTTCCAAAAATTACAGAAATTTTCAAATTTTTAAGAATCTCCTTGAAAATTTTAATAATTTCATAAATTTTCAAAAAATTTCCAACATTTTTCACAATTTGAAAAATTTTCACAATTTAAAAATTCTTTTTCAATTTTTAAAAATTCCCAAGAATTCTAATGATTTTCAAAATTTGCAAACTTAAAAAAAAAATTTTGAAGTTTCAAAAATGTACAAAAATGTACAAAATTTACAAAATTTTTCCAACCTTACAAAAAAATTTTAAACTTTTAGAAAATTTGAAAATTAATAATATTTTCAAAATTTTTCAAAATTTTCAAAACTTTCAAAAATTCATAAAATTTTTATAATTTTCAAAAATTGTGATGAGTAAAAATTTGCAGTTCTAAAGTTTTTTAAAATTAAGAAAAATCCTCAGAATTTCCACAATTTCACAAAAATTTTAATAATTTTCAAATTAAAATAAAAAAAATTGTAGCTTTTAAAAAATTTCAAAATTTTTACAATTTCCAAAAATTATAAAAAAATTTCAAAAATTAAAATGATTCAAGAATTTTTAAAATAATTTCTAAAAGTTTCCAAAATTTTTCATGTTCCAAAAATTTCCAAAATTTTAAAAAAGTTCCAAAATTTTTCACAATTTGCAAAATGTTCAAAATTTTTTTAAATTTTAATTATTTCCAAGCTTTAAAAAAAACTTGAGTTTCAAAAAATTGTAAAATTTTCAAAATTTTCAAAATTTTTTTAATTTCCTCAAAATTTCCAAAATTTTAATGATTCTAAAAATTTTCAAACTTTTAAAAAATTTCCAGAAGTTTCCAAAATTATTTTCTTCCAAAAAATTTAAAACATTCAAAAAATTTTAAAATTATCAATATTTTCAAAATTTTTCAGAATTTCCAAAACTTTTAAGTATTTTATAAAATTTTTACAATTTTAAAAAATTTTATAAATAAAAATTTGAAAATTTCCAAAGGTCTCTAACATTTCAAAAAATTTCTAAAATTTCTAAAATTTTCCAAAAATTTTGATAATTTTCAAATTTTTGAAAAAATTTGAAACTATCAAAACATTTTGAAATTGTTAAAATTCCCAAAAATGTTAATGATTTTGAAAATTTCCAAACTATAAAAAAAATTTCTAAAAGTTTCCAAAATTTACAAAAATTTACAAAATATACAAAAAATTTTAAACTTTACGAAAAATTTCAAACTTTTAACAAATTTTAAAATTATCAATATTTTAAAAATTTTTTTAAATTTGCAAAACTGTAAAAAATTTATAAAATTTTTACCATTTTTAAAAATTTCAATAAATAAAAATTTGCAAACTTCTAAAGGTTTTTGAACTTCAGACAAATTCATAAAATTTCTAAAATTACCAAAAATTTTAATAATTTTCAAATTTTATCAAAGAACTTGAAACTCAAGAAATTTCGAAATTTTTAAAATTACCAAAAATTTCAAAAATTTTCAAATTTTAAAAAATTTTTTAAAATTGAAATGATTTCAAAATTTTAAAAATAATTTCCAAAAAATTCCAAAATTATTTAGTTTCCAAAAATTTCCAGATTTCCAAAAATTCCCAAAATTTAGTAAAGGTCCAAAATTTTTCACAATTTTTTCAACTTTTTAACAAAATTTTAAAAGTTTACAAAAATTTCAAAATCATTAATATTTTTAAAATGTTTTATAATTTCCAAAATTTTTAAGAATTTCTAACATTTTTACAATTCTGAGAACATTTTTTTAAATAAAAATTCGCAAGCTTCTAAAAGTTTTTTAAATTTACAAGAATTTTGAAAATTTCTAAAATTTACCAAAAATTTTAATAATATTAAAAAAAATTGCAATTTTCGGTGCAGAAAATTTATTCATTTTGGTTCGGACGGGGCGTGGTGAAAATTTTTTTCTCGAATTTGTATGCATATCATTTGGAAATTTGTTCCAATTTACATAAAAATAAATCCATTCTCTTTTTTTTTAAAGAAAAATAGATATTTAGAGGTGTCACAAGCCCTATTTTAACACGTAATTCCCATTAAATGAAAAAAAAACGTTTTCGTAAATTTCATACAGAATTCTCAATATTAGCTGAATTGAGTTTAAACTTAACATTTTTCCAAAATAAGGGATCTTCGATAAACTACGTAAACATTTTGGTTAAAAAATCTAATATTATGTTTTTGGTTAGGAGTTTAACTTTTTTGTTAACAATTTCATTATTTAGTTAAATATATAATTCTGTTCTTGAGGATTCGACATTTTAGTTAAAAAGTTTCTATTCGTGGGTTAAAAAATATTTTTTATTAAAAATTAATATCTGCGGATTGAGCACTTTATTATTCTTACAAAAATTCGTTTTTAGTTTTGTTAAAGATTAAGTTTTTTAACAAAAAATCCAAATATTCTGGCTAAAGATTCAGTATTTTAGTAGGAAATTTATCTTTTTGGTGAAGATTTAACTACATTATTTAGATCAATTATTTTTTATTAAAAATTAAATTGTCAAAACTAAAAATTCAACTATTTCACTTTTAGTTTAAAATTCATCATTTTTGTTTGAAAATTAATTTCTTTTCACTGAAAATTCAGATACTATATTTTTATTGAAAATTGATCTTTTTTGGATTAAAAATTAAATTATAAGGTTAAAAATTGGTCTTTTTTGGTAGAAAATGTATGTTTTTAATTGAAAAATCAGCATTTTGGTTACAAATTTCAGTCGTAAAAAATTATTTTTTTTTAGTGAAAATTAGTCTATTCTAGTTAAAGATTAATTATCTTAGTAGTAAATTTATTTCTTTAGTCCTAAGTTGATCTATTTTGTTTAAAATTTGTTATGTTTTATTTGGAAATTTTTTTTTCTAATTCAAAGTTTTTATCAAAGACGAATTAACTTTGCACTATTAAATAGATAGATTTTTAACCAAAGATATAAAATTCTTACCAAAAGAGATGGATTTTCAAGTCAAAAAAAAACCTTTACCTGAAAAAGTAAAATTTTTATTAGAAAAGATAATTTTTTACAAAAAAAAAAATTTCAAACAGTACAGTTTAATTTTTTAACTAAGAAAATGAAAAAATTATTTTTAATAAAATAACTTCAACCAAGTAGTTGCGTTTCCAATCAAGAAGATTAATTTTCTAACAAAAAAGATTCGTGTTTTCAGACAAAAAAATACTTAAATTTTCGACCAAATATTTCAATTTTTAAACAAGAAAGTTTTTTTTTTAAATTTAATATTTCAACTTTGTTATGAAAAATAAGTTTTCAACAACAAAAATATGAATTTTTAACAAAATTGTTATATTTTTCACCAAACAAGTTTTACTTTTAACAACAAATGTAGTATTAAATGCTGAAACAAGAAATCTTTAATTATAAATACATAAATAACAGTTAAATTCAATCAAAAAAGAATATTCTTAATTTAAATAGTCAAATTTCTAACTAAGGAATATCTATTTTGAACCAATTAGTTAAATTTTTAAACAAAAAAAAATTAATTTTCAACAAAATATAATGAATCTACAAAAACAAAAATTAATTTTGAACAATAGATTTGAACTTTCAATCAAGCAGTTGAATTTTCAACCAAAAATAATGATTTTCAGACAGAAAAAATAACTGTTTAAAAAATGATAAATATTCAACAAACTACAGGAATTTTCAACCAAAAAGATTAATTTTTAACCAAAAAGATTGATTTTCAACCAGAAAGATTAATTTTTAATCAAAAAGATTAATTTCAAACCAAGAAACCAAATAGTTAAATTTTCCATTGAAAAAGATGAATTTCCACTAGATAAGTAATATTTAAACTTTTAGTTAAAGAAAATTATTTTTCAACAACAAAGAAATAACTTTTCAGCAAAATATTCAAATCTTCAATCAAAAAGATGAATTTTCAACTAAAATGATAAATCTTTAATCTTGAGTCTAATTTTGAACTGAAAAAAAACGAATATTTAATTCTAGAAATTAATTTTTTCTTTCCAAAAGTTATTATACTTTTGATCTACCAAGTTTCAAATTTCACTTCTAGAAGATTTTAATTTTTTTGGTTGCAACCAGGAATGATTTAAAATACTTAAAATTTCAGAGTGGGAGAAAAAATTCGTATTTTCCTATATCAGACTATAAATCTCTATCGCTTGAGAAATTTTTTTTTTCTTCAAAAAGTGTTTTACTAAATTCACATTTCGGAGCACGGCTGAAGTGTGTGGTACTGCGGCTGTAGGAAGAGTGTCTCGTCATGCTTAATGAAATTAAAAATAAAAAAAAATAAAATTCATTAATAATGAAATCTAAGCAGCATTAAAAGGAAAGAAAATAGCGCAAAAATGTAGGCTAAACACCACAAGACTTAGCAATAAGGAAAGAAATAGACTAGAAAATGATTGCAATAAGATTGCTAGTCGATAAATTAAAAACAAAATCAAAAGAGAAGATGAAAACAATATGCAAATCGATTTCGAAGACAGCAAGAAACTGTGTAAGAAGTGCGGCTGAAGTGTGTGGTACTGCGGTTGTAAGAAGATTGTCTGGTGATGAGTGGTAAAATGATGAAATCGAAGCAGCCACCAAAGAAAAAAAAACGCATAAAAGTAGGCCAAACACCACAGGTCTTAGCGATGAGGAAAGAAATAAAATAGAAAATGATTACAGAGTCAAAAAGAGAAAACGAAAATTACTAGTCAAGAAAATTAAACACAAAATCGAGACAGAAGTACATAAAAAAATTAAAATCAATTTTGAAGAAATCAAAAAACTGTTTCAGGAGTGCGAGTAAAGTGTGTGGTAGTGCGGTTGTAGAAAGAATGGTGATGCATGGTGAAATAAATTAAAACAGCAGCCAAATAATAGAGAAATGCATAAAAGTAGGCTAAACACCACAGGACTTAGCAATAGGGAAAGAAATAGACTAGAAAATGATTACAGAGTAAAAAAAGGGAACTAAAATCACTAGTCGAAAAAATTGAACACAAATTTGAGACAAAAGTAAATAAGAAAATTAAAATCAATTTTGAAGAAAGCAAAAAACTGTTCTAGGAATGCGAGTGAAGTGTGTGGTACTGCGGTTGTAGAAAGAATAGTTATGCGTGGTGAAATGATTAAATCGAAGCAGCAGCCAAAGGGAAGAGAAAAATGCATAAGAGTAGGCTTAACACTACAGGACTTAGCATTGAGGAAAGAAATAGACTAGAAAATAATTACAAAGTCAAAAAGAGTAAATTTAAATTACAAGTCGAGAAAATTGAAAAAAAATCAAAACAGAAAAAGAGAAGAAAATGATCATTGAATTGAGAGGAAGCAAAAAAACTGTTATAGAAGTGCGACTGAAGTGTGTGGTATGCGGTTCTAGAAAGAATATCTGGTGATGCGTGGCGAAATGATAAAATCAAAGCAGCAGACAAAGAAAAGAAAAAAACACATAAAAGTAGGCTACAAACCACAGGACCTAGCGATAAGAAAAGAAATATACTAGAATATGATTGCACCGTCAATAAGAGAAAAGTAAAATTAGTATTTAAGAAAACTAAAAACAAAATCAAAGCAGAAAAAAAAGAAAATATAAAACGGTTTTAAGGTATGAAAGAAACTGTTTTTGGAATGCGATTGAAGTGTGCGGTACTGCGGTTGTAGGAAGAATGTCCGGTGATGCATGGGCGTGAAGAATGTAAGAAAGGTGTGCCAAAACAGGTAAGCATGCCGATAAATAGTTTACAAAAAATACATAGAAAAAAGTGTCAGTAGGGTGAATGACGCCTAAAGCAAAAGACTTCGGATACTAATAAGCCCAAGATTGCAGCTTTACATGATGAATTTATGAAGCTCTTTATTTGGAGTGACGCTAAAGAGATTATTCAGGAATTTGGGTTCACACAGATTAACAAATGTGACAAAATAACTTTTTTATTATAGAATATTCTATTACAATAAGATCTTTTGAAGTTAGAAACGTTAAAATACACAAGTGAAAGAAGCCTATGTCCTTATATGTCACGACAGAAAAAGTTTATAAAATTATCATAAACAAAAACAAAAACAGTTAAATCTTCAACCGAAGGAATGAACTGAAAATATGACAAATTTGTTTTTTTAAGTAATTAATCATAATATTTCTCTTATATGTATATTATTAGGATGTGGCAAAATAACAATGTCCTTCCTACCATCAGCAAGGGAGAAAATTTCTCTCATAAATCATAAGTTTCCTCCTTTTTTGCTTACGATTCTTCCAAGCCAAATGATAACTCTGAAGCCTATTGCCATCTACCTTCGTATTACAAAAGTTACAAATAAAAAAGATAACAAATGACTCTCTCTGTTAATGCGTCACGCTGCCACGCCTTCCGCAAGCAGAGGTGGTGCAAAAAATATTTATTAAAAGTCGCTCATTAAGGGTCATCCACAAATTACGTAAGACGATTTGGGGGGTTGGTAAAATTTGTTTCTTATGAAATGGGGGTGAAAATGATTCTGGAAGACCTTACTTTTCAACAAAAAAAAATTTATTTTTTACCAAGATGATTAATTTTGCGCTAGAAGAGAAGAATTTTCTTATAAATATTCGTTTTTAACAAAGTATTTAAATTTTTTAATAAAAAATGGATTTTAACTAAAAAAAATTAGTTTTTACAAATTAATTGAACTCTCAACAAACCAGTTAAAAGATTCATGTTTTGATAAAAGAGATAAATTTAGTACCAGATATATAAATTTTCAGATGAAAAAGATAAATTTCTAGTTAAAAAAAAAATTTATGATATATAAGCGAATTTTCATAAAAAGAAATTAATTTGCAACCAACTATTTAAATAATTTACAATGATGAATCTTCTAAGAAAAAAACGATTTTTCAGCAAAAAAGTATTACTTTCAACAAATCAATTTAATTTTTTACCTGCAAAAAACAATTTTAAATCTAGAAAATTAATTTTGTACCAAATACAATTGTTAAATAAAAAAATGAATCTTTAACGAAAAAATTAATTTTCAAGAAAGAAGTTCAACTGTCAACCAGGTAGTTTAATTTTCAATCGAGAAAAATGGATTTTCAACCAAGAAAAATAATTTTCTAATAACAAAACTGAATTTTAACAAAATTGATGAACTTTTAAACAATTTAATAAATTTTCAAATGAAAAAAAATATATTTTTAGTTACAAAATTAATTCTAAACAAACAAAAAATTTGTAACCAAATAATTTAATTTACAACCAAAAGTTGAATTTTCAACTCAATTACGAATCCCCTACTCAAAGAAAGATTTTCTAACAATATAGTTCTACTTTTAACCAAGCAATGAATTTCTTACTTTAAGAAGATGAATTTTAAGCAACAAAAATTAATTTTTTTTTCTAAACAGAAGAATTTTAAAAAATACATTAATTTTCAACAAAATAATTTAATCTTTGCCAAGAGATATATTTTTAACTGAAATAAAAAATCCGTATTTTTAAAAATTTTTTAACTATAATGATCGATCTTCTACCGAAAAAATGATTTTTAACGTGGCAGTTTAACTTTTCACCAACGAATAAAATTTTCTGCATGAAAAGATGAATTTCAAAGTAGAAAGAACCGTGAAAAAATTAATTTTTAATAAGAAGATAAATCTTGTACCAAAATAGACATATTTTTAGAAAAATACGTCATTTCTCAGTTGAAATAATAATTGAAAACCAAAAATGCGATAAAAAAATTTGTAACGATAAAAATTATCATAACAAGAGAAAAAAAAGTTTTTTTAAAGTTTACTTTCCAACAAAAAATGAAATTTCCAAATTTTGAGTTGAAAAAATTTATTTTTAAATAAAAAAATCCAAATTATTAAAAAAATAGATCAATTTTTTACTCTAGAAATAAAATTTTAACGAAAGTGATGAATCTTAAACGAAAAAAAAATTTTTAACAAGTAGTTGAATTTTTAAACGAACACTTATTTAATAAATTTCCTAATAATCATTGTTTATAACAATTAAAAATGTAATCTTTTAGTGTTAAGTTTTAAGAAAACACTAATTCCTTAATAATTCCACAAGCAAATCGAGATGAAAAATTTTCTCAGCCTTCAAAGTACAAGATAATTAAATTTTGTTTATCAATTTGTTTATTACAATCAAGAAAGTTAAGAAAACTTATTCACGATATTAAAATCTTTTAAGTAAATGTAAATTTACGAATTTCACACCTCCAAAAAAAATATCATCAAATAAATCAGGGAGCACAAATATAAAAAATTATGGTTTTATGGCATTTTGAAACTTAAATAACAAATTCAAAACATTTTTTTTTCAGAAATTGGTTCAAAATATTTTTCATAAATTTAATACGCTTTAATTAAAAATCAAAATAACAAAAGTAGTAAAGAAATGTTAGCGCTAGAATTTTTTGAATCGCAATTTCCTATTTCGCCGCAATGTGTATTGCCTGACTAAACATTGATCTGTACTACTTACCCATGACTGTACGTCTATTGCCTATACGTATTCAGCCTACACGTTACAGAGTGTGAAAAATTACCTTTTTCGGACAAAAATATCTTGATTGATCATTTCTCAACGGATTTTGAGTTTTTTTTTAAGAGATATTAATTTCTGAAATTTCAATCCGCCTAAAAATAAATTTTTTATTCAACGTCAAAGTCAAATTTTTCTTTTGTTTAACTTTTTAGGGATACTGCTTTTTTCAAACTTTGAAAATAAAACATATAATAAATCAGAGAAATATTTTAATAAAAATAATTTACAGTGTGACTGAAAAAAATGGTTTTTAATATTATAAACAAACTAATCAATAAAAGTCATTTTTTGGTAAACTGCAATGATCAGTGATGTAATTTATATCTATACTTTTAGTGTAGAATATAACAGATATCAATCTATGATTGAAATTAGATAAAAATATATACTGTCTAGAAGTTATTTAAACAATTTTTATAAACAAATTTATGCGTTGATTATTTTTTCATGAAAAAGACTAATTTTTTGTGTAAATAAATAGAAATGTCTTGATAAGGACTCTTTGTTGACATATTTTTCACAGCAACAAAAACTGGTATTATATAAACAATTTTTATAAACAAATGTATAATTTTTTAAAATATTTAACTGCCCATTTTTTATCAATAGTCCTAATTTCATTCGTAAAATCCAATAAAGAGAAACACTTTTAATTATATAAACAATTTTTATAAACAAATGCATATTTGGACAATTTTTTTATAAATAGGACTTATTTTTTTTACAAAACCGACTAAGAACGTCCTGCCAGAGTCTTTTTCCATAATTCTGAGAAAATAAAATAGATGATCATATAAACAATTTGTATTAACAAATGCACAAGTTACCCATTTTTCTAGGAATAGGCCTAATTCTTCAAGGAATCAGCTAGAAATATCTTGACAGGGACTCTTTACTGTCATATTATCTAAATTTTATTTAATAGTAATTAATATAAACAATTTTTATAAACAAATCAAATTTTGGAAAAATTTTTCATGAATAGGCCTAAGTTTTTTTTACGAAATTAGCTAGAAATGCTTTGCCAGAGACTTGTTGTTGAATTAGGAAGATTGAATGAAATAGATGATTATATAAACAACTTTGATTAAAAAATTTATATTTTTAAATTTTGTTATCAATACGCTTAAATTCATTCGTGGAATCCAATAGAAATGTCTTGCTGAATACTCCTTGGTGTCATACTTTTCATCATGAGAAACACTGTTTACATAAACAATTTTTTCAAACAAATAAAATTTTCACAGTTTTTTCATAAACAAGCCTAATATTTTTTACGAAATCGAATAGAAATGTCTTACCATGGACTTGTTGCTGGTTAATTGAGGAAATTAAATAAAATGAATGACTATATAAACAATTTTTATATTAAATACACATTTTTCTAATTTTTGTATAAATAAACATAATTTCTTGCGCAATTAACTAGATATGTCTTAACAGGCACTCCTTATTGTTGTATTTTATGGATTAAAAAAATTTTAATTACATAAACAATTTTTATGAACAAATCAAATTTTGAAAATTTTTCTATGGTCTAATTTTTTGCAGAATCGACTAGACATATCTTGACTGAAACTCCTTGCTGTCATATTTTTTTCATTTTCAAAAATGGTTACTTATATAAACAATTTTTCTAAACAAATCAAATTTTGACAATTTTTTAATAAATTGGTCTAATTTTTTGCGGAATTCACTAAATGTATCGTAACTAACACTCCTTAGTGTCATATTTTCTTTATTCCCAAAAAATGGTTAATTATATAAACAATTGTCAAAAGCAAATCAAATTTTGACAATTCGTTCATGAATGTGCCTAATTTGTTTCACAGAATCCACTGAAAATATCTTGCAATGAACTATTATAATTTAATTGGCAAAATTAAATAAAGTGGATGATCATATAAACAATTTTTATAAACAAATCAAATTTTTAACATTTTTTCATGAATGTGCCTAATTTGTTTCACAGAATCGACTGGAAATGTCTTGCAAAGAACTATCGTAATTTAATTCGAAAAATTAAATCAACTGGATGATTATATGAATAATTTTCTTAAACAAATATAAACATTTACTATTTTCTTTCTTATTTTCTCAAAATAGGCCTAATTTTTAGGGAATAAACTAGGAATATCTTGCCAGAGACTCCCAACGGTCATATTTTCTAAATTTAAAAAAATGGTTAATTGTATAAACAACATTCATAAAAAAATCAAATTAAAAATTTTTTTTATGAATGTGCCTAATTTTCTTACGAACTTAACTAAAAATATTTTGCCAGGGACTTGTTGCTGTCAAATTTATAAAATTGCCTGAAATTTTAATTATATAAACAATTTTCATAAACAAATCGAATTTTCACAATTTTTTCATGAATGTGCCTAATTTGTTTCACAGAATCCACTGAAAATGTCTCGTAATAAGCTATTGTCATTTAATTGGAAAAATTAAATAAACTGGATGATTATATAAACAATTTTTATAAACAAATCAAGTTTTGCCAATTTTTTCATAAATGTGCCTAATTTGTTTCACAGAATCGACTGGAAATGTCTTGCAATGAACTATCGTAATTTAATTGGGAAAATTAAATAAACTGAATGATTATATAAACAATTTTTATAAACAAATATACACATTTGCTATTTTATTTTTTATTTTTTATAAATAGGCCTTATTTTTGGGCAATAAACTAGAAATATCTTGCCAGGAACTCCCTACGGTCATATTTTCTAAATTTCAAAAAATACTTAATTTTATAAACAATATTCATAAAAAAATCAAATTTTGACAATTTTTCTTAAATAGTCCTAATTTTTTTACGGACTTAACCAGAAATATCTTACCAGGGACTTGTTCCTGTCGAATTTATAAGATTGCCAAAAATTTTAATTACATAAACAAATGCATATTCTGCCTTTTTTTACATAAATAGGGCTAATCTTTTCTGTTGAATTAACTAGAAACTTTTTGCTGAAAGATCTTTGCTGCTATATTTTTTATTAGGAAAAAATTGTTAATTGTATAAACAATTTTTATAAACAAATGCACGTTTTCACAATTTTGTCATAAATAGGTTAATTTTTCGCAGACTCGACCAGGCATAGGGGCCAGGGGCTAATTTTATTAGTAGAATCAATAAAAAATATCTTGCCAAAACTGTTGTTTGCTTAGGAATTCAATAATTTTGATTGAAAAAATCGTTTTTTTTTCTGGTCAAAAAATTTAATTTTTTTTTAATAGTCATCCTTCTTGGTTGTGAGTTCAACTTTTTGGTTTAACGTTAACCTTTTTGTTAAAAATGCATATTTTCGGTTTAAACACTGCAACTGTTTGGCTGTTTTCTACTTTTGTAAAAAATTTGTCTTTTTGAGAAGAAATTAATCATCTCTAAACAATTTTGTTGAACATCCTTTTTTTGTCGAAAATAATTTTTCAACTGAAAAGTTATCTTTTCTACATAATATTTAATTTATTTTGTGTGAAAATTCGTCTTTTTCAGTAGAAAATTAATTTTGTTGATTGAAAATCAATCTTTTTTGTTTTAAAAATTTAACTACTTGGTTGAAGGATAAATGAGGTTGTTGAAAATTTATTCTGTTTTGTTTTATATTTATCATTCTAGCTTAGAATTAGATTAGAAAATTGAATTAGCGTAAGTAAGAACTAGTTAATTAAAAATTCATTTTTTGTAGATTTATTATTTTAGTAAAAAATTATTCTCTTCGCTTCTGTTTAACTTTTTTTCAAATATTTTTGTCAAAAACAATATTTTTAGCTGGAAATTTATCTGTTTTAGTTGAAAATTCAAATACTTGGTTCAAAGTTAAATTGGTTTTTAACAAATTGATCTTTCAGTTTAAAGTTTAAGTATTTTGTTACAAATGATTTTTTTTGTCGAACATCAATCTTTAATTTGAAAATTGATTTCTTTTTTTGAAAAAATTCGATTTTTTGGTTATATATTCCTTTTTTTTTGTTTAAGGGTTTATCACTTGTGTTAACAAATTTTGTTTTTTTTTAATGGAAAATTTAACTGTTTCGTTCAAAATTCATCTATTTAGAATAAAAATTCAATTATTAGGTGGAAATATGAGCTTACTTATTAAAATTTTATTTTTGTTGTAAATTGATCATTTTAGTTTTTATCTTAAAAATTTGTATTTTTTGGTAGAAAATTTATCCTGGTTGAAAATTTATCTTTTTTAATTCAAAATACAACTGCTTCGTTAAAAGATGAATTATTTTGTAAGAAATTAATTTTTTTGATTGAAATTTAATTGATGGTAAAACTTTTTTTGTTTTTTTTTCGTCAAAAATTCATTTTTTCAAATTAATCTTTTCGGTTAAAGAATTTGTCATTTCTTTAAAAATTTACTACTTTGGTTTGAAAAATAAGTTACTTGATAGCAAGATTGACTAATTTCTTAAAAATTCATTTTTTAAGTTGCAGCATCATCATTGAAGTTGAAAATTTATCCGTTTTAGTTCAAAATTCGTTTTTTTTTTTATCAAAAAATTAATATTTTTGGTTGAAAATTCATCTCTTTGGTTTGAGAATCCAATTACTTGATGGAAAGTTGAACTGATTCGTTAAAGATCCATTTATTGGTTGTAGATTTCCCATTTAGATAAAAATTCATTCCTTTATTCAAAACTTAAATAATATTGTTGAATTTTTTTTCTTTTATTCATCAAAAATAGTTTTTTAAACTACAAATTGATCTATTTCAGTTAAGCATTCTTCTTTTTCGGTAGAAAATTTATTTTTTGGTTGAAAATTAATTATTTAGGGTTGAAAATTCAACGAATGACTTGAAAGATGAATTAGTTTCTGAAAAATTAATTTTTTTGCATAAAACTTACCTTTAATGGTAAAATTATTTTTTTCCAAAAATTAATATTTGTA
>JAUELO010342114.1:0-25250 GCA_032357855.1 Amphibolips quercusostensackenii | reverse complement strand
TTTTTTTGTTAAATATGCAAGTATTTGGTTAGAAATTAATTTGTTTCATTTACAGATTCAAGTATTTTGTTAAAAATTTGTTTTTGAGTAAGTATTTTGTCAACATTTAATTTTTGTTAGTTAAATCAAACTGTTTTTTATTTTAAATTGAAATATTTTTCGTTGAAATATCAACTTTAAATTTTTCGTAACTTAAAATTAAAACAAGTTAAAACAAGTTAAAAAGTGAAAAAATTGAAAAATTCAATTTTAAAAAATACGAATTTTCAACAAAATACATGCATTTTTAACCAAATAGTTGAATTTTTAAATAAAGAAAGATTAATTTTCATTAAAAAATTTTAAACTTAAATTTTCAGTTAAAAAATTAATTCTTAACAAAAAGAAAACAAATTTTCAACCAAATAGTTGAATTTTTTACAAAAGTAATTGAATTTTCAACACAAAAAGACGAATTTACAACAAAATAGTTAAATGTTTAACCAAGTAGATTATTTATCTAACATAAAAAGACGAATTTTCAACAAAATAATTGATTTTTGAATTTAAAAAAATTTTTCAATCAAAAAATATTTTCCAATCTTGAAAGAAAGAAAATTCTAAACTTAATTATTTAACTGTAAATTCAACTATTTTGTTTTTTGTTGAAAACTTATCTTTTTTTTTTAAATTTCAACTTTTTTATTGAAAATTGACCTTTTGTAGTTGAAAATTTATGTAGTTTGTTGTAAATTAGTCTTTTTTTTGGTAGAAAATTAATTTTTTTGGTTGAAAATACATTATTTTAGTTGAAAAGTCAACAGTGCTAGTTAAATTATTTTGTTGAAAATTAGTTTTTTTGTTTAAAATTAATTTTTTAATATATTTTGTTGTGAATTTGTATTTTTTGGTAGAAAATTAGTACTCTTGATTGAAAATTAAAATGCTCGGTTGAAAGTTGAACTACTTTGTTAAAAATGCATTTTCAACTGCAATTTGATGATTCCATTTGTTGAAAATTAATCGCTTTTAGTTTAAATTCAACTATTTGGCATAAAATTTCAACTATTTTCTTGAAAATTCGTCTTTTTAGATTGAAAATTCGATTGTTTTCGTAAGAAATTCAATTATTTGGTTAAAAATTCGTTTTCTTTTTGTTGAAAATTAATTTTCCAACTGCAAATTTAAGTTCTAAATTTTCAAATGAAAATTGATCTTTTTTTTATTTAAAAACTCAACTGTTTGTTTGAAAATTCATGTATTTTGTTGCAAATTCGTATTTTTTGGTAGACAATTCAATCTTTTTATTTGAAAATTTAATTATTACATTTTTTTACTTTTTAATTTTTTTGAACTTGTCTTAATTTTAATTTATAAAAAATTCAAAGTTGATATTTCAGCAAAAAGTATTACAATTTAAAATAAAAAACAGTTTGATTTAATTAACAAAAATTAAAACAATTGTATTTGACCATCAGAAACAAATTTTCAACGAAATACTTGAATCTTTAACTAAAACAAATTAATTTTTTAACAAAATGCGCAAATTTTCAAACAAATAGTTCAATTTTCTACCAAATTATTGAATTTTTTACAAAACACTTGAATCTTCTACAAAATAAATAAATTTGAAGTTAAAAAAAATGTTTGACAAAAAAAAACGAATTTTCAACTAAAATTATGAATCTATAACCAAAAAAATTAACTTTTCAGAAATTAGTTCAACTAAGGAGTTGAATTTTTAATCTAAAAAGATGAATTTTCAACGAAAAATGTAATAGTTGATATTTGAACAAAAAAGATTTTAATTAAGTTTTTAATTTAAATTTAATTTAAATTTAATTTAAATTTAATACTTGAATCCTCAACTTAAACAGATTAATTGCTAAATAATTGCATATTTAACAAAAAACTTGATTTTCTTCCAAAAATGGTAAATTTTTAACAAAATACATAAATTTTTAACTAATTAGTTAAATTTTCTACCAAATTATTCATTTTTCTATAAAACACTTGAATGTTATACAAAATAAATAAGTTTTAATTTAAAAAAATGTAACAAAAAAAAAACGAATTTTCAACTTAAATTATGAATCTTCAACTAAAAAAATTATTTTTCAAGGAAGTAGTTCAACTTTCAACCAAGGAGTTGAATTTTCAATTTAATAAGATGAATTTTTAACGAAAAATGTAAAGTTGTTATTTCAAGAATAAAATATTTCTCAATGAAAAATAAAAAACAGTTACAATTGACCATAAAAAAACGAATATAATACAATAAATAACAGAATTAAAAAATTTAACGAAAACTGTAATAGTTGATCTTTAAGTAAAATTAAATTTAAAATAAAAAAACAGTTGGATTTAACTAAAATTTTTAATAAAAAAAAGGGGGTTGAATATTTAACGAAAAATGTTGCATATTTAATTTAAAAAAGTTATTTCCTTCCAAAAATGGCAATTTTTTAACAAAATACATACATTTCTAAACAAATATTTAAATTTTCTACCCAATTATTCAATTTTCTAAAAAAAAATTGAATTTTTTACGACAAATGTAAAGTCGATATTTCAACGAATTGGATTTAATTTAAAAAAATTAATTTCCAACAAAATACTAGAATCCTCAACTAAACCAGATTAATTTTTAACCGAAAAGTTGCATTTAAAAATATCGATTTTCTTCAAAAAATAGCGAATTTTTAACAAAATCCGCAGTTTGAACCGTGCATATGAATTTTAAACAAAATAGATAAATTTTTAGTTGGAAAAATTCAACCTTCAACAAAAAAGATAAATATTTAACGAAAAATGTAATATTTGATATTAAAAAAAAAGAATGAAATTTTTAAAAAAATTGGATTTAACCATCAAAAACGAATTTTTAATTAAATAATTTAGTCCTTAACTAAAACAGATTAATTTCCAACCAAATAGTTGCATATTTAATTAAAAAATCGATTTTCTTCTAAAAGTGGTCAATTTTTAACAAAATACATTAATTTTCAAACAAATATTGAAATTTTCCACAAAATAGTGAAGTTTCTAGAAAATAGATCAATTTCAAGTTGAAAAAATTAAATTTTTGACAACAAAAAAATGAATTTTCAACTAAAATTACGAATCTTCAATCAAAAAAATTAACTTTCAAGAATGCAGTTCAATTTTTAACCAAAGAATTAAATTTTTAACCTAAAAAGCAAATTTTCAGCAAAAAATGTAAAGATGATATTTCTACAAAAAAGATTTTAATGGGAAATAAAAAACAATTGGATTTAACTAAAAAAATTAATTTTTAACAAAATACTAGAATCCTCAACTAAAACAAATTAATTTTTAACCGAAAAGTTGAACTTTTAACAACAAAAATAATTTTCTTCCAAAAATAGCGAATTTTTAACAAAATTCATAATTTTTAAATAGCTAGTTAAATTTTCTACCAAATTATTTAATTTTCTAGAAAGCTGTTAAATTTTTTTACGAAATACAGAAATTTTAAGTTGAATTTTCTACAAAATAGAGAAATTTTAAGTTAAAAAATAAAATATTTAACCAAGAAGAAGAAAAAATAAATTTTTAACCAAATATATCAATCTTTAAACAAAAAAATTAACTTTTAAGAAAGTAGTTTAACTTTCCACCAAGGAATTGAATTTTCAGTCCAAAAAGATGAATTTTTCACGAAAAATGTAAAGTTAGTATTTCAACAAAAAAAATGCAATTTAAAATAAAAATCAGTTGGATTTAACCAAGAAAAAGGAATTTTCAACAAAAAAGTTAGTTTTTAACAAAAAAGTGAAATTTTCAATAAAATAAATTTTCAGTTAAAAAAATTAAATTAAAAAAAATTTAACCGAAATTTAAAATTTTCAAAATAAAAGGAGGAGTCGAATATTTAACGTGAAATTTAATATTCGATTTTTCAATAAAAAAAGAATTTAATTCAAAATAAAAAACAATTGGATTTAATCATTAAAAAAATTGATTTCTACCAAAAATGAAAAAAAAACGAGTTTTCAACAATAAACTTAAATCCTTAACTAAAACAGTTGAATTTTCAACAAAATAGATCAATTTTCAGTTGAAAAAATTAAATGAAAAAAAATTCAACTAAAATTTTAAATTTTCAAAAAAGAAGAGTTGAATATTTAATGAAAAATGTAATACTTGATATTTCAATAAAAAAAGAATTTAATTTAAAAAAAAGACAACTGGATTTTACCATAAAAAGTTTATTTCTACCGAAAAAGGCGAATTCACAAAAAAGTACATAAATTTCCAACCAAATTGTTTAATTTTCGACCCGAGAATATGTATTTTCAACAAAGTGCATTTTTAACCAATCAGTTGATTTTTTAATAAAATATTTACATTTTCAGTTTAAAAAATCAATTTTTAACTAAAGTTATGAATCAGAAAACTAGAGGTTTTGTTAAAAAATAAAGTTAATTATCCCTTGCATATTTTTCATTTCGGACTATAAGTTTAATATTGGAAAAATGTTATGATAATTTTTTTACATTTTTTTTTATCTCTGAAGTGAGCTCGAGGCCTGATGAGCTTTACTGTTTCAAAATATTTTTTTATACCCTTTTTTAATTTTATTAATATTTTATTTTAACTGATTAAATTTTTTTATAGAAAAAGAATTTATGATAATATTTATGAAATTCATGATAATATTTTTACACTATTTTTGATTTCTGAAGTGAGCTCGAGGCCTGAGGGGCTTTACTGTTTCAAAATATTTTTTTTATACCGTTTCTTAATTTTATTATTATTTTATTTTAACTGTTTGAATTTTTTTTTATAGAAAAAGACAATGGAAAGGCTGTTGAAGAAACAAGAGTCTAAAGCATCGAAATTTATGGGAAAGGGGAAACCATCCAGAAGACAAGTTCCGCTGGTCACGTATAGATTGACCCTGGAAGGAAGTTCTATTTCATTTCCGCCCGGAGAAGAATTTCCCTTACGCGAAATGAGAGAGTAAGTGCAGTAAAAATTTAATTATAACAGAAAAAAAATTTTCTTACGGAATTTTTAAATTAAAATACAAAATTAATATTAGCAAGCAAAGATTAAAGAAAGATTTCAAAAATATTTCAAAGATTTTATGAAGATTTTAATAAAAGTAAAAATATTTCAGTAATTTCAAACGAATAAAAAAGAATTCACAAAGATTTCATAAAGATTTCAAAGATTTTTTAAGATTTCAAAAGGTTTCGAAAAATTTCACAAAATTGTAAAAGATTTGAAAGATTTCAAGAATTTTAAAGATTTTACAAAAATTTTTAAGGATTTCAAAAGATTTTACATATTTTAAGAAAAAAAGATTTCACAAAAATTTCATAAAGATTTCTTTCAAAAGGTTTAAAAAAAATTTCACAAAATGTTATAAGATTTCAGATTTCAAGGATTTTAAAGATTTTACAAAATTTTTTAAAAGATTTTACATGATTTCTCAAGCATTTCGCAAAAATTTCAAGCTTCCACAAAGATTTGTAATATTTCAAAAAATTGCAAAAGATTTTAAAGATTTAACAAAAATTTCAAAGATTTCATTAAGATTTCAAAAGATTTCAAAAAATTTCACAAAAGTTTGAAAGATTTTACAAAACGTTTAAAGATTACAAAGATTTTACAAAGATTTCATAAAGATTTCAAAAGGTTTCAAAAAATTTCAAAAAGTTGTAAAAGATTTCATAAATTTCAAACGATTTTTAAAAATTTTACGAAGGTTTCAAAGATTTCATGGATTTCAAAAATTTCATGGATTTCAAAGATTAAAAGTTTTTTTTCAAGATTCCAAAAGATTTTAAAGATTTCATAAATATTTCAAAAGGTTTAAGAAAAGTTTTACAAAGTGCTAAAAGATTTCAAAGATTTCAAGGATTTTAAAGATTTCACAAATTTTTTTAAAGATTTCACATGATTTCTCAAGCATTTCGCAGAAATTTCAAGATTCCTCAAAAATTTTTAATATTTCAAAAAATTTAAAAAGATTTAAAAGATTTAACAAATATTTTAAAGATTGAACAACATTTCAAAGATTTAACAAATATTTCAAAGATTTCAAAGATTTCATAAAGGTTTTAAAAGATTTTTAAAAATTTCACAAAGGGTTAAAAGATTTCACAAAACGTTTTGAAAATTCGAAAGATTTCACAAAGAGTTCATAAAGATTTCAAAATGTTTAAAAAAGTTCAAAAAGTTGTGGAAGATTTAATAGATTTCAAAAGATTTAAAAAAATTTCACGAAGGTTTCAAAGATTTAAAAAATTTCATGTATTTTAAAGATTTAAAAAATGTTTTTCAAAAATTCCAAAAGATGAAAAAGATTTCACAAAGATTTCATAGAGATTTTAAAGATTTCATGAAGATTTAAAAAAAATTTTACAAAGGTTTCAAAGATTTCACAAAAATATTTAAAGATATCAACAGATTTCTCAAAGATTTTATAAATATTACAAAAAATTCCACAAAAGTTTCGAAGATTTCACAAAAATATTTAAAGATTCCAAGAGATTTCTCAAAGATTTCAAAGATTTTATAAAGATTCCAAAGATTTCATAAAGATTTCAAAGGTTTCAAAAAATTTAAAAAAGTTGTAAAATATTTCAAAGATTTAACAGATTTTAAAAGATTTTTAAAAATTTTACAAAGGTTTCAAAGATTTCATAGATTTTAAAGAGTTTACATCTTTTTTTTAAGATTCCAAAATATTTCAAACATTTCACATAGATTTCATGAAGATTTCAAAAGGTTTTAAAACAATTCACAAAGTTGCAAAAGATTTCAAGGATTTTAAAGATTTTACAAAATTTGTTTATAGATTTCAAAAGATTTCAAGAAAATTTACAAAGATTTCAAAAGATTGCAAAGATTTCATGAAGATTTAATAAAGATTTCAAAGATTTCATAAAGATATTTAAGATTTCATAAAGATTTCAAAGATTTTATAGATTTCAAAAGATTTTTAAAAATTTCACAAAGGTTTCAAAGAATTCTTGGATTTCAAAGATTTCATGGATTTCAAAGATTTTCGAATTTTGTTCAAAGATTCCAAAAGATTTTCAAGATTCCACGTAGATTTCATAAAGATTTCAAAAGGTTTCAAAAAAATTCACAAAGATGCAAAAGATTTAAAGTATTTTAAAGAATTTACAAATTTTTTTTAAGATTTCAAAAGATTTCAAAACATTCACAAAAATTTCAAAAGATTTCAAAGATTTCATAAAGATTACAAAGATTTAATAAATATTTCAAAAGGTTGAAAAAAATTTTACAAAGTGTTAAAATTTTTTAAAGATTTTAAGGGTATGAAAGATTTTGCAACATTTTTTTTAAGATTTCAAAAGATTTGTCAAACATTTCGCAGAAATTTCAAGATTTTACAAAGATTTTTCAATTTTACAATTTCAAAAGATTTAAAAGATTCAAAAAATATTTTAAAGATTTTAAAGATTTCATAATGATTTCAAAAGATTTCAAAAAATTTTCACAAAGGTTTCAAAGATTTTACAAAGATTTTATAGAGATTTTGAAGATTTAACAAATGTTTCAACGATTTCAAATATTTCATACAGATTTCTAAAGGTTTCAAAAAATTTCAAAAAGTTGTTGAAGATTGAAAAGATTCAAAGAATTTAAAGATTTTACAAATTTTTTAAAAGATTATACGAGATTTCTCAAACATTTTGCAGAAATTTCAAGATTTCATAAAGATTTTTAATATTTGAAAAAAATTTCAAAACATTCCAAAGATTTAACAAATTTTTCAAATATTTCAAAAAATTTCCCAAAGTTTTAAAAATTTCAAGGATTTTAAAGATTTTACATAAATGTTTAAAGAATCCAACAGATTTTTGAAAGATTGCAAAGATTTTACAAAGGTTTTATAAAAATTGCAAAGATTTCATAAAGATTTCAAAAAGTTTTCAAAAATTTCAAAAAGTTTTTAAAGATTTCAAAGATGTCATGGATTTCAAAAGATTTTAAAAATGTGTACAAAGTTGCAAAAGATTTGAAGGATTTACAAAAATTTTTCACAGATTTCAAAAGATTTCTCAAATATTTCGCAGGAACGTCAAGATTTTACAAAGATTTTTAGTATTTTAAAAGATTTTAAAAAGATTCACGAAAGTTTCAAAAAATTTCAAAGATTTTACAGAGATTTTATAGAGATTTTGAAGATTTCATAAAGGTTTTCAAAATATTTCGAAAGATTTCACAAAGGTTTCAAAGATTTTACAAAAATGTTTGAAGATTCCAACAGATTTATCAAAGATTCCAAAGATTTCACAAAAATGTCATACAGATTTTAAAGATTTCATAAAGATTTTAAAGTTTCATAAAGATTTCAAAGATTTTATAGATTTCAAAAGATTTTTAAAAATTTCACAAAGGTTTCAAAGAATTCTTGGATTTCAAAGATTTCATGGCTTTCAAAGATTTCAGGATTTTATTAAAAGATTCCAAAAGATTTCACGTACGTTTTATAAAGATTTCGAAAGGTTTCAACAAAATTCACAAAGATGCAAAAGATTTCAAGTATTTTAAAGAATGTACAAATTTTTTTTTTTTAATTTCATAAGATTTCAAAACATTCACAAAAATTTCAAAAGATTTCAAAGATTCAATAAAGATTTGATAAAGGTTTCAAATATTTGATAAATATTTTAAAAGGTTGAAAAAAATTTCACAAAGTGTTAAAAATTTTTTAAGATTTTAAGGGTATGAAAGATTTTGCAACATTTTTTTAAGAATTTAAAGGATTTGTCAAACATTTCGCAGAAATTTCAAGATTTTACAAATATTTTTTAATTTTAAAAAATTTCAAAAGATTCAAAAAATATTTGAAAGATGTTAAAGATTTCATAAAGATTTCAAAAGATTAAAAAAAATTTTACAAAGGTTTCAAAGATTTTACAAAGATTTCACAGAGATTTTGAAGATTTAACAAATGTTTCAACAATTTCAAATATTTCATACAGATTTCTAAAGGTTTCAAAAAATTTCAAAAAGTTTTAAAAGATTTCAAAAGATTTTTAAAAATGCCACAAAGATTTCAGAGATTTCAAAGAATTTAAAGATTTTACCAATTTTTTAAAAGATTTCACGAGATTTCTCAAACATTTTGCAGAAATTTCAAGATTTCACAAATATTTTTAATATTTCAAAAAATTTCAAAACATTTCAAAGATTTTTAACAAATTTTTCAAAGATTTCAAAAAATTTCCCAAAGTTTTAAAAATTTAAAGGATTTCAAAGATTTTACAAAGGTTTCATAAAAATTTCAAAGATTTCATAAAGATTTCAAAAGGTTTTAAAAAAATTTAAAAAGTTTTATAAAATTTCAAAGATTTCATAGATTTAAAAATATTTTTTAAAATTTCTTCAACGTTTTAAAGATTTCAAAGACTTTACAAAAATTTCTTAGGATTCTAAAAGTTTTCAGAGGTTTCTCATAGATTTAATAAAGATTTCAAAAGATTTTGAAAAATTGCACAAAGCTGCGAAAGATTTCAAGGGTTTTAAAGATTTTACTAATTTTTTTAATGATTTCAACAGATTTTTTTAAGATTTCAAAGATTTTACAAAGATTTCAATGATGTCAAAGATTTTATAAAGATTTCAAAAGGTTTTTAAGCATTTCACAAAATTGTTAAAGATTTCAAAGATTTTACAAATTTTTTAAAAACATTTCTGAAACATTTCGCAGAAATTCCAAGATTTTACGAAGATTTTAAATATTTTAAAATATTTCAAAAAAATTCACAAAAATTTCAGAAGATTTCACAAAGATTTAACAAATATTTTAAATATTTTATAGGTTTAAAAATATTTTTAAAAATTTGACAAAGATTTCGAAGACTTCAAGGATTTCAAAGATTTTATTAATTTTTTTAAAGATTACAAAAGATTTCTCAAAGATTCCAAATATTTCACAAAAATTTAACAATAAATCCAAAGATTTTATATATTTTAAAAGAGTTTTAAACATTTCACGAAGGTTTCAAAGATTTCACAATTTTTTAAAAATATTTCACAAAGATTTCAAAGATTTCACAAAGATTTCACAAAGATTTCATGAAGAGTTCAAAGATTTAATAAATATTTTAAAAGGTTTCAAAACATTTCATAAAGTTGTAAAATATTTAAAGCTTTCAAGAATTTTAAAGATTTTACAAAGATTTTTTAAAAATTTCAAAAGATTTCCAAAACATTTCGCAGAAATTTCAAGATCACGCAAAGATTTCAAATATTTCAAAATATTTCAGGAAAATTTACAAAAATTTCAAAAAACTACAAAGATTTTATAGTGATTGCAAAAGATTTAAAAAATTTCGGAAGATTTCTCAGAGATTTCAGAAAGATTTCATAAGGTTTCACAAAGTTGTAAAAGATTGCAAAGATTTTAAGGATTTTAAAGATTTTACAAAAATTTTCTGATGATTTGAAAAGATTTCTGAAACATTTCTCAGAAAAAAGGTTTCCAGGAAATTCACGAAAATTTCAAAAGATTTTAAAGATTTCACACAGATTTAACAAATATTTCAAATATTTCAAATATTTCATAGAGATTTCAAAACATTTCTCAAAGGTTCTAAAGATTTCAAAGATTTCTGAAAGATTTCAAAAGATTTCAAAAAATTTTAGAAGATTTCTTAAAGATTTCACAAAGATTTCAAAGAATTCATAAGGTTTTACAAAGTTGTAAAAGATTTCAAAGACTTTAAAAATTTTAAAGATTTTACAAAAATTTTTCAAAGATTTCAAAAGATTTCTGAAACATTTTGCCGAAATTTTAAGATTTCGCAAAGGTTTCAAATATTTCAAAAGATTGCCAAAAAAATCACAACAATTTTAAAAGATTTCAAAGATTTAGCAAAAATTTTAAATATTTCATAAAGATTTCAAAACATTTCAAAACACAAAGTTGTGAAAGATTTCAATGATTTTAAGGATTTCAAAGATTTTGCAACACATTTTTAGAGATTCCAATAGATTTTCCAAAGATTTTAAAGATTTCAAAGATTTCGCAAAGATTTCATAAAGATTTCAATAGGCTTTAAAAATTTTCAAAAAGTTGTAAAAGATTTCAAAGATTTCATAGATTTTAAAAGATTTTCAAAAATTTCACAAAGGTTTCAAAGATTTTAGGGATTTCAAAGATTTTACACAAATTTTCAAAGATTCAAGGATTTCAAAGATTTCACAAATTTTTTTAAAGATTCCAAAGATTTCACAAAGATTTCATTAAGATTTCAAATAATTCATAAATATTTCAAAAGATTTTAAAACATTTTACAAGGATTTTAAATATTGCAAAATATTTCAGGAAATATAAATATTTTAAAAGATTTCGAAATATTTCAAAAAATTTCAGAAGATTTCTCAAAGATATCAGAAAATTTCAGAAAGATTTCATAAAGATTTTATAAAGATTTCATAAGGTTTTCATAAAGATTTCATAACGATTTTAAAGATTTATAAGGTTTAACAAAGTTGAAAAAGATTTTAAGGATTTTAAAGATTTCACAAAGATTTTTTTAAGATTTAAAAAGGTTTTGAAAATTTTACAAAGTTGTAAAATATTTTAAAGATTTTAAGGATTTTACAAAGATTTTTTTTTAAATTTTAAAATATTTGTAAAAAATTTCGCCGTTATTTCAAGCTTTCACGAAGATTTTAAGTATTTCAAAAAATTTCAAGAAAATTTAAAAAAGTTCTAAAGATTTCAAAGATTTTACAAAGATTCCACAAATATTTCAAAGATTTCATAAATATTTCAAAAGGTTTCAAAATATTTCACAAAGTTGTAAAATATTTCAAAGATTTCAAGTATTTTAAAAATTTTACAAAAGATTTAAAAAATTTTTTTAAGATTTCTTAAACATTTCGCAGAAATTTCAATATTTCACAAAGATTTTAATTATTTAAAAATATTTTAGAAGATTTCTCAAAGTTGTAAAAGATTTCAAAGACTTCAACATTTTTAAAGATTTACAAAAATTTTCTAAAGATTTCAAAAGATTTCTGTTTTATTTCGCAGAAATTTTAAGATTTCACAAAGATTATACATAATTCAAAAGATTTCAAGAAAATTCGCAAAAATTTCAAAAGATTTCAAAGATTGAGCAAATATTTTAAATATTTCATAGAGATTTCAAAAGTAATCTAACGGAATCTAAAATTTTAAAAAATTATTATGTTATTATTATTATTTACTAATTTAAATGTTAACTCTGGTTGAAAATTCAACTAATTTAGTTGAATATTCTATCAATTTAGTTAAAAATTAATCTCTTTCATTGAAAATGAATTTTTTTCACTAAAAATTTACCCACACAATTTTTGGTTGAAAATTTTTTCTTTTTAGTTGAAAATTTATCTTTTTTAATTAAAAATTTATCTATTCCAGTTAAAAATTCATCATGTGGGTTGAAAAATTATCTATTTGGTTAAAAATTGATCTTTTTAGTTGAAAATTCAACTAGTTCTGTCAAGTTTAATAATTTTAGTTGAAAATTGATCGCTTTGGTTGAACTTTTTGTTTGTTTAAAACTTAATTATTTACTGTGAATTGAACTTTTCCGTTTTTTGTTGAAAACTCATCTTTTTTATTTAAAAATTTAATTTTTTTTTTGCTGAAATGGATGTTTTTTGTTGGAAATTGATTTTTTTTACTTGAAAATTCAACTATGGTTAAAAATTAATGTATATAAATTTTTCGAAATTCATGATATGTATCATCTAAAATAATAAAAAAGCAATAGGTACAATATTTTTGATAATTGATGGAAATTCATCATTTCAGAATTAATAAATATAATTTTTTTTACAATATAAAGACAATGAAACCTTTGCATTTTTGTTAAGAAATAACAATTTCCAATGGTAAAATATAAACATATTAAAAAACATATTATTGTTAAAATATTGTAATAATTTTATGAAATATAATAATTTTTTTATTGACATAAATTTTAGACGAAAAATACTAACATTACAAAAAATTGTTGAACATTATAAATCTTCTTTGAAATCTGTTTTTTTATTTTTTTTATCAAAAATACAAATTTCTGACGAAAAGCACTAAAATAATACGAAATGTATATAAAAAAATTGTTAAAGGATTCTTAATGTTATTTAAATAAATTCTCTTTGATTGTAATTTTTATTTTAAAAACGATTTCTGACGAAAAACACAAAAATAATCCAAAATTGGTAAAGGATTCCAAATCTTGTTCAAATTATGATAATTTTTAATTTAAAATACCAGTTTTTGGTATAAAGCGCTAACGTAACCTAAAATTGTAAAAAAAATTATGAACTTTTGAAATCTAATAATTTTTGTTTAAAAAAACAATTTCCTGTGAAAAACGTTAATATAACCTGAAACTGTTAAAAAATGCAACTCTTGTTCCTACTATAATGATTTTTTTTTTAATAATAATTTTTTGTGTATAACGCAAACATAACATAAAATTGTTTGAAAATTTTAAATCTTTTAAAATCTTTTTTTTACAAATTAAAAATACGAATTTCCAACAAAAAACTCCCAAATAATTAATTTTTTTTAATATTCTCAATCTTGTGCAGATTATAGGAATTTTTTTTTAAATATCAATTTTGTTGTGAAATGCTGTAAAATAACCTAAAATTGTAAAAAAAATTTGAAGCTTTGAAATATTATCTTTTTTGTTAAAAAATAAGATTTTCTGTGAGAATTATTAATGTAACCTTAGACTGTTGAAAAGTTGCAAATTTTGTTCAAAGAATAATGGTTTTTGTTTTAAGATAATAATTTTTTTATAAAGCGCTAACGTAACCTAAACTTGCCTTAACAATGTTTATAACAGAACTTTTTAAATATTAAAAATATTATAAAAATTATAAAAATATCAAAAATTTTATTATGAATAATAATAAATTGTTTAAACAGCGATTTATATTAAATTTAATTGATTATTGCCTCGCTTTAACGGAAAGTTGAAAAATTCGGAAAAAACCGCAACTTTCTAACTCTTTTCTAAGAGAATATTGCTGTATAAACAAATAAATTGTTTAAAACAAGTTACTTAAACATCTAATTATCAATGTTAAGTAATATTTTATGTATCTTTTTTTTTTATGCTTTTATTTTTTGTATGGATTCGAACAAATTTGGAGGCAATATGCTTGAAAATTAAAAAAAAAATATTCTAATGCAATCTTGGACCACTCTGAATTCTACGAAATTTTTTGTTGGTTCATACTTAAAAAAAAATTTAATTAAATTAATTTTTTAATATTTTGGGGTAATAAGACGCATTTTTAGATATTATTGAGAAAAGCGGGTTTTAAAAAAACCACGCACGTTACAAGGACCGTGACGCAAGAGTTCGTAACCTGAAAGTCTGGGTTCGATTCTTGCTGCCTGCATTTTTTTTTTAATTTAAGTAATTCTTATTGCATTTGACTATTACTTTTATATAAATCAAGCAGAAAAATTATTTTTTAAACATTTTTGTCTACATTAATAAATATATTTTTTCAAATCTTCACCACTTTTACTAAAAAAAAATATTTTTGATAGAAAATGCTTATTTTTTAAAAATTTAACTAAACATTAATATTCAGGATGTATAATCTACCTAAAAAACCCGGAAAGCCTAGAATTTTCAGGGATTTTTTTTTTTAAGTCAAAGTGTTTTTTCGAGAACGTGCTTTTTTTAAAATTGTAATATGAAATTAATTATTTATTTGGAAAAATAGCTTCATATTACTGTATTTAACTATTATGTTGAAAATTCGTTTTTTCGCTAGTTGAAAATTTAGTTTTAGTTAAAAATTTATCATTTTAGTTGAAAATTCATCATTTTGTTTAAAATTTAACTATGGCAGTTTAATTTTGCATTAATTTTATTAAAAATTTATTTCTTTGTTGAACATTAATTTTTTTTAACTAAAAAAACAACTATTCCATTTTTTGTTAAAAAATGATCTTTTTCAGTTGAAAAATTTTATTTTTTAGTGGAAAATTCGGTTTTTTTGGTAGAAATTAATTTTTTTGTTTGAAAATTTAATTAGTATGTTAAAGAATCATCATTTTACTCAAAAATTTATTACTTTGGTTGAAAATTTAACTATTTTGTTAAAAATTCGTTTTTTCTTTGGCTGAACATTAATTTTCTTGTTGAAAATTTAACTATTTAATTTTTGGTTGAAAAATGATATTTTTTACCTAAAAAAATGTTTTATTAGAAATTAATTTTCTTGGAAAATTTATCACTGTTTTTGAAAATGTAACTAAAAAAAAAAATTGTTTGTTTTTAATGTGAAAATTTAACTATCCTAGTTGAAGATGCATGTTTTTATTTAAAAATTTATTACTTTGAAAATTTTACTACTTTTCTGAAAAAAATATTTTTTTTTTTAAATTATTTTTTTAAGTGAAAATTTAACTATTCCAATTGAATATTCTATCACTTTATATAAAAATTTATCTTTTTTGTTGAAAATGTAATTTATTCCAGTTAAAGATTCAACATTTTAGTTAAAAATTTATCTGTTTGGTTTAAAATTTAATTATTCCAGTTGAAGATCAATTAAAAATAAAGATCAATTCATCAGTTTGATTGAAAATAATTTTTTTAACTGAAAATAAAACTATTCCATTTGTGGTTAAAAAATTAATCTTTTTTAGTTAAAAATTCAATTATTTGGTTGAAAATTTTTTTTTTTTTTCAGTTGAAAATTCAACTATTCACGTTGAAGATTCATCATTTTAGTTGAAAATTCATCACTTTGGTTGAAAATTTAACTATTTAATTTTTGGTTGGAGAATAATTGTTTTTAGTTTAAAAAATGTGTGTTTTGACAGAAATCAATTTTCTTGGAAAATTCATCACTTTTTTTCAAAATGTAACTTTTTTTTTTAATTGGTTGTTTTTAATCTGAAAATTAAACTATTCTAGTTAAAGATTCATGGTTTTATTTCAATAATTATTACTTTGAAAATGTTAGTACTTTAAAAATTTTTTTTTTTTAAGGTAGTTTTCTTTTAAGTGAAAATTTGACTATTCCACTTGAATATTACATCACTTTATTTGATAATTCATCTTTTCTGTTGAAAATTTAATTTATTTCTGTTGAAGATTAAACGTTTCAATTGAAAATTCATCTTTTTGGTTGAAAATTCGATTATTTCATTTAAAGATTAATTAAAAATAAAGATCAATTCATCAGTTTCATTGAAAATAATTTTTTCAATTAAAAATTAAACTATGTCATTTATTGAAAAAAATTAATCTTTTTCAGTTCAAAATCCAATTATTTGGTAGAAAATTTGTTTATTTTTTTGCAGTTGAAAATTCAACTATTGACGTTGAAGATTCATTATTTTAGTTGAAAATTCATCACTTTGGTTGAAAATTTAACTATGTTGTTGAAAAATTCGTTTTTTCTTTGACTAAAAATTAATTTCCTTGTTGAAAATTTAACTATTCAATTTTTGGTTGAAAAATGATATTTTTTAGTTAAAAAATGTGTGTTTTGATAGAAATTAATTTTTTTGGAAAATTCATCACTTTTCTTGAAAATGTAACTATTTTTTTAAAAAATTGGTTGTTTTTAATGTGAAAATTTAATTATCCTAATTAAAGATTCATGTTTTTATATGAAAATTTATTACTTTGAAAATTTTATTACATTGAAAATTTTACTACTTTTTTGAAAAAAATTTTTTTTTTTTTTTTTTTTGAAAATTAGTTTGTTTTTCAAAGTGGAAATTTAACTATTCCAATGAAATATTTCATCACTTTATTTTATTTTTATCTTTTTTGTTGAAAATGTAATTTATTCCAGTTTAAGATTCAACATTTTAGTTGAAAATTCATCTTTTTTTTATTAATTTAATTATTCCAGTTAAAGATTAATTAAAAATAAAGATAAATTCACCAGTTTGATTGAAAATAATTTTTTGAAGTGACTATTCCATTATGGTTAAAAAATTAATCTTTTTTAGTTTAAAATTTAATTATTTGTTTGAAAAATTTTTTTTTTCAGTTGAAAATTTAACTATTCACGTTGAAGATTCATCATTTTAGTTGAAAATTCATCACTTTGGTTGAAAATTTAACTATTTTGTTAAAAATTCTTTTTTCCTTTGGCTGAAAATTAATTTTCTTGTTGAAAATTTAACTATTCAATTGTTGGTTGAAAAATGATATTTTTAAGTTTAAAAAATGTGTATTTTGATGGAAATTAATTTTCTTAGAAAACTCATCACTTTTGTTCAAAACGTAACTATTTTTTTTTTAAATTGGTTGTTTTTAATGTGCAAATGAAACTATTCTAGTTGAAGATTCGCGGTTTTATTTGCAAATTTATTGCTTCGAAAATGTTACTTCTTTTTGGAAAAAAAAATATTTTTTTTTTAAATTAATTTTTTTCAAGTAAAAATTTAACTACTCCAAATGAATATTTTATCACTTTATTCAAAAGCTTATCTTTTTTGTTGAAAATGTAACTCATTTCAGTTAAAGATTTAACATTTTAGTTAAAAATTCAGCTTCTTGGTTCAAAATTCAATTATTCCTGTTAAAAATTACTTAAAAATAAATAAAAAATAAGAAATAAGGAAAAAAAATTGAACTATTCAATTTTTGGTTGAAAAATGATATTTTTTAGTAAAAAAAAATGTGTTTTAATAGAAATTAATTTTTAATGTGAAAATTTTACTATTTCAGTTAAAGTTTCATCATTTTAGTTGAAAATTCATCACTTTAAAAATGTAACTACTTTTTTGAAAAAAAATTTTTTTTGAAATTTTTTTTCTAATTGAAAATTTGATTTGATAAGAAACCCTGATATTTTGGTTATTATTATTATTTTTATATGAGATATAAATTATGTATATAAAGATAATATAATAATCATAAAATAAATATTCAAATGTAAAGAAATAGTATAAAAAAACGATGTAAAAATAAAATATAAATAAATGACAGTTTATTTTATTATTATTGTAAAAAATGAATATTTTTGCTAAATTTAAATAAATTTTATAGTCAATTGCAATAAAAAAAATTTAGGATGAAATAAGAAATTTACAAAAAAATGCAGGTAGCAGGAATCGAGCCCAGGCCTCCCGGTTACAAATTCCAAGCATTACCGCCTGATCGAACCTGAAAATTGTTTGATTATAAAATCAAAGAATAAAAAATGTCACACTATAGAAATTAAAAAAATTCATTTTTTGTTTACAGAGCGGAACCTCCAGCGCCTGTTCTTTGTGGGCGGCATCAATGTACTCAGCAGAAAAAATATTCATGTTCAAAGACTGGCGTACCTTTGTGCAGTTTAGAATGTTACAAGGCTAATTTAGCAACAATGTTATCTTAGGTTTTAATTTATATAAATTAATTTACACAGTTATTATGAAAATTTTTTCATATAACAAATTCCGACTGTAAGTAGATACATTATATTTAATTTGTAAATAATTGACTTTCCAAAGATAAATTATATTTTATTTTTCATGGAAAAAATTATTGGACGATGAATAATTTCGGATAATTAATTTTCAAATTTACATCCTGAGCGTTTGTCTATTAATAAGATACCTGTTAATAAATTATATATTTTTAATTATTTGTTTTGAAATATCTAATACTATTTCTTTTATTTATAACTGCATTAAATTAAATTCAGTTCAACTAACTACGAGCTTCTAAAAATTTTAAATACTTTAATTTTTTTTCACTACTATTTCAAAACATTTAAACAAATTTTTAAAATTGCCAAAAAAAAAAAATCCGGAAGATTTTAAGGCAATTTTTCTGAGTATGCAGAAATGAAAAAAAAAATTGGGAAAAATATCAACATTTCAAAATATATTTAAAAGATTTAAACATTTATGTGTTTTTTTTTAATTTAAGAAATATTAAAATTAATTTAAAAGATATTTTAAAAGTTTTGAAATTTTGAAAAGATAAAAAATAATTTCAAATAAAAAAAGAATTTTCCTCCAGATTCTTAGGACAATTATAAATGATTTTCCATTCAGAAAAATTAATTTTTAAAGAAAATTTCAAAATATTTCTGAAAATATCTAAGAAAATCTGAAAGATTTTAAGGTATTTTTTTATTTTGAAATATTTTTCAAATTTTTAGAAATAATTCGAGTTGTTGAAAATTCGCCTTTTTGTTGTTGAAAATTTAACTGCTTTGTTCAAAATTTGTTTTTTTCTGGGGAAAATTTTTATATTGTTTTTTTTTTAATGAATTCTTAAAGAAAATTGAAAAAGATTTCAAAACATTTCAAATAATTTCTTAAAATTTCGAAAAATAATATATATGAATTTTTATTACAGAATATTAATTTTCTACAAAAAAAAATGAAATCTCAACAAAATACATACATTTTTAACCAAATAGTTGAATTGTCAACCAAGAAAATTAATTTCCTGCTAGAAGTAACGAATCTACCAAAAAACGATTTTCAACAAATTACATAAATTTTCAACTAAATATTTTGAAAAAGGATGTGATATTCCAAATTTTATTTGTTCAATTTTTAGCTTATATTTTTTCGTTTTTAAAATTTTTTAAGTAAATAGTTGAATGTTTACATTAAAAAAGACCAATTTTAATAAAAAATGAAATAGTTAAGTTGTCATCGAGAAAAAATAATTTCTAAGAAAAAACTAGTTTTCTACAAATCAGTTGAATTTCAATAAAATAGATAAAGTTTCTCCTAATTTCCCCTCACTTCTCTCATTTTTCCTCACTTCACCTAGCCCCCCTTCTTTACCGCGCTTTCCCTACTTTTCCCCACATTTCCCCTATTACCCCTCCTGTCACTGCCTCCTCGCCCATTATTTTCCCTTTCCTCATTTCCCCTAACTTTACTTACTTACCTTCCTCTTATTTACCTTGTTTCCCCTGCTACTTCTTCCCTTATTTCCTTTACATCCCCTCCACTCACCCCACGTACTTCGCATCCCCTCACTCCCCATCACTTATTTCCCCTCACTTCCCATACCTTATTTCCCCTCACTAACCGTACTTCAGTTCCCATAACTTCCCTTCAATTTCCCTTTCGTTTCTCCTAACTTAATCCACTTTCCCTTCTCTTATTTGCCTTTCTTGCCCTATTTCCCCTCTCCACAGTTCCCTTATTACCTGTGCCATAATTTCCTCTCACTTTGCTATTTATCCTTCTTTCATTTCCCCCTACCTTCCCTAATTTCCTTTCCCTAAATTCCTCTTTCTAATTCCCCTTCCCTAATTTCTCCTCACTCTCCCGCCCCTTATTTCTGCTGGTATCACCTACTTCCTTTTCCCTCATTTGCCTTGCTTCCCCTACTTCCCTTCCCCTCATTTTCCCTCTACAATTTTTCCTTTAGCTCCCTACTGCTCATTTCTACTCCTTTCTTTTCATCAATTTCTTCCTACTCTACTTGCTCTTCTCACTTATTCAGCTAATATTCCTCTTCCCTCACTCTCTTCCCCAGCCATCACTATCCTTCCCTACTCACCCGCACTACTGGCCCTCCCTTCACTTACCTTACTAGCCTCCTTCACTTCTAATTATATCTCCTAATTCCCCTTTTATTTTTTTTCACTTCATCTACTTTCCCTCCCCTTATTTACTGTGCTTCCTCTACTTCTCCCCTCATTATCCCTAATACCCCCCTTTCACTACCACTTTATCCATAATTGCCTCTCATTTGTCCTAACTTCACCTGCTTCTCCTCTTCTTATTTACCTTGCTTCCCCTACTTTTTTTCCCTCGTTTCCTTTACTTACTCTCTCTTCACTTCTTTCACTTTCAGTATTTCGCCTTCCTTTACTTCTCTATCCCTCATTTCCCCTCACAACCCGTACTCCTGTTCCCTTAACTTCCCCACACTGACCTTCCCTTCATTTGTCCTTACTTTACCCACTTCCCCTTCCCTCATTTTCCTTTTTTGCCTTATTTCCCCCCTCTTTAGTTCCTCTATCACCCATGCTATATTTTCCTCTTCCATAATTTGCCCTCATTTCACCATTAACCCTCTTCTAATTGCCCCTTCCCCTAATTTCCTCCACCTAATTTTTTCTTACCCACCTCTCGATTCTCCCGACAGTACCTACTTGCTTTTACCTCATTCTCCTTGCTTCTCCTACTTCCCCTCCTCTCATTTCCCTTTACTTCTAGTAATCTCCTCCCCACAGTTCCCCTATTACCCGTGCCTTATTTTTCTGTGCCATGATTTCCCCTCACTTCGCCATTTACCCTCATTTTCTTTGTTTACCTATTTTCTCTCCCCTCATTTTTTCTACTTCCCGTACTTTTCTTTCCCACAGTTTTCCTATTACTCGTGCCATATTTTCCCCTGTCATAATTTCTTATCACTTTGTGATTTACCCTTCCGGAATTTTCTCTCACTTCCCCTACTTCCCTTCTTCTGATTTCTCCTTATTTCTCACCCCTCATTTCTCCTGACATTACCTGCATTGTTTACCCTCATTTGCCTTGCTTCCCCTTCCCACATTTCCTTTACATTCCGTACTTTCTCTCCACACAATTCCTTGTTACCCGTGCCTTATTTTCCCCTACCATGATATTCCCCACTTCGCCATTTACCCTTTCGTAATCACCCCGCACTTCCTCTAATTTTTTCTCACCCACCCCTCATTTCTTCTGACATCACGTACTTCCTCTCCTTTAATTTGCGCAACTTCACCCGCCTCCCCTCTCATTTCCTTCACTTTCTGCACATCCGTTCCTCACAGTTACTCTATTACCCGTGTCTGCTTCCCTTACCCTTATTTTTTTCTCATTTCCCACACCTCATTTCTCCTGACATTACCGTCTACTTCTCCGCTCATTTGCCTAACTTCGCACACTTTCCCTTTCGTCATTTCCTTTACTTTTTCTACTTCCCCTCACCACAGTTACCTTATTATCCGGTCCTTATTTTCTCTTGCCATGATTTCTTCTCACTTTGACATTTACCCTCTCCTCATTGCCACTCATTCCCCTCATTTCACCCCCCTCCTAATTTTTCCTCACTCACCCGTTATTTCTCCTGACATTACCTACTCTCTCCTTATTTGCCTTGCTTCCTCTCCCCTCATTTCCTTTACTTCTCGTACTTTCCCTCCCCACAGTTCCCCGATTACCCGTGCCATATTTTCCTCTGCCGTAATTTCCCCTCACTTCGCTATTTATCCTTTCTTAATTACCCTTCACTTTCTTTAATTTTCTTCCCCTAATTTTTCCTTTTTCACCTCTTATTTCTCCTGACACTATGTACTTCCTCTTCCCTAATTGTCCTAACTTTACCCAATTCATGTCCCCTATTTTTCCGTACTTTTCTTCTCCACAGTTAACCTATTACCTGTACCTTATTTTCCCCTGCCATAATTTCCCCTCAATTCGTTATTTACTCTCCCCTTATTTACCTTCACTTCCCCTACTTCTCTTCCCCTAATTTCCCCTTACTCCCATTTCTCCTGAAATTACCTACTTCCTATCCTGTAGTTTGCCTCACTTCCCCTACTTTCCTTCCCCTAATTTCTCCTTACTCTTATTTCTCCTCTTACTTCCCCTACTTTCTTTCCTCTTACTTCCCCTACTCTCTTTCCTCTTACTTCCCCTACTTTATTTTCTCTTACTTCCCCTACTTTCTTTCCTCTTACTTCCCCTACTTTCTTTCCTCTTACTTCCCCTACTTTCTTTCCTCTTACTTCCCCTACTCTCTTTCCTCTTACTTCCCCTACTCTCTTTCCTCTTACTTCCCCTACTTTCTTTCCTCTTACTTCCCCTCTACTATTTTCCCCTTAATTCCCCACTTCTCATTCCCCTCCTGGGAAAAACCCTAAAAATGAAATCAATATGTTGAAAAATGGTGAAATTATTTTCAATCCGTTAAAAATATTCTTATAGCAAAATAAAAATAATCATAGTAGAATCTGATGCTGATTGTACTACTCGTTTTTTGCAAAACTCTGGCTTTATTTATTTTTGGACACTTGAGGGTCTTGACCTTTGCAACTGGTTTTAGTCTCCCATATTGGGATTAAATCATCAGAATGAGGCTATAGGCCCCGCGAACCGGTTGTCTTCGAACTCGCGTCGTTAGTCTTAACCTAGACCTTGCTTTCACCATTTCGGACCGAGCTCGCGAGTCCTCCTCTGATCGTGATAGTGGCTGCGCGCATCCAATCTTCGATTCTCGGCCGCTCCACATCTTCAATGCGAATCGCACACTGCTCTTCAAACCCAGCAATTCTGGGTCACCATGAAGTCGAATAAGTTTTATATTTCTCTTCTCGGAATTTTTATAATATCAGCAATTCAAACTATTAAAACGTTAGGTAAGTTTTTATTATAATTTAATTTATTTTTTAATTCATAATGTTGACTTAGAGTGGACCAAAAATACGCAAAATGATTGAAAATTTTCAAGTTTTTTTTTTAAATTTTTTGTGTGTGGAAAAATTTTTTTTTATCAATTTATTTTTTGGTATAGTTTATGTTAGTGAATAATTTTAGATGGAAAAAAATAACGACAAATTTTTTCGTTAAAATATAATATTTCAAAAAATGAAACTTTGTTAGTTTGAACCTTAAAAATATGTACGCGTTTCTTTAGTTTATTAAAAAATAAAAAAAATATTTTTTTGCAACATGATCAAAAATTGCATTTTTTTCATTTTTAAGTATTATATTTTGGCGAAAAAATTTGTTTCTAACATTTTTTCCGTTTAAGGTATTTTTTTCCATAAACTTTACCCCCCGAAAAATTGAGTTTTAAAAAAGTTTCCAGACATTCAAAAAGATTATAAATGAAATATTTAAGAGTATTTTAAATGATTTTAAGAAATTTTTTATATACATAAATAATTTGAAGAGATTCCAAAGGATCTGAGAGATTTTACGGAATTTTTAAAATATCCAAGGAATTTTTAAATGCTTTAAAAAGTTTTAAAGAATTTCAGAAGATTTCGAAATATTTTGAATATTTTAGAGTATTTAAAAAGATTACTAGAAAATTCGAATAGATTTCAAAACTTTGAAGGTATTCTAAAGGATTTTAAAGATCTTAGGGTACTTTTAAAAAATCCATGAAATTTTCAAAAGCCTTAAAATATTTTAAGAGACTACAAAAGATTTTGAGGAATTTTTGAAATATTTCAATAATTTGAAGAGATTACGTAGGACTTAAAGATTTAAAATTATTTTTAAAAATGTCTAGGATTTTTCAAGACCTTCAAAAAGTTTTGAGAGATTTTAAAAAGTTTACAAAGAATTTGAAATATTCCAAGGAATTTCCAAGAGCTTTAAAAAGGTGTAAATTATTTCAAAAGATTTTAAGGGATTTGAAATATTTTAGGGCATTTTGAAAAATTGTGAAGCATTTTTAATACATTTCAATAATTTTAAGGTATTCTTAAGTATTTGAAAGATTTTAAGGTATTTCTTATAAATTTCAAAGAATTTTCAATAGCTTTGAAGAGTTTCAAGAAATTACAAAAAATTTCAACGGACATAAAATATTTTAGGGCATTTTGAAACATTGTGAGGCATTTTTGAATAGATTTCAATAATTTTAAGAGATTCCAAATTATTTGAAAAATTTTAAGGTATATTCGAAAATTCCAAAGAATTTTTAAGAGCTTCAAAAGGTTTTAATAATTTCAAAAGATTTCAAGGAATTTTAAATATTTTAGGGCATTTCAAAACATTGCAAGGCATTTTTGATAGATTTCAATAATTTCAAGAGATTCCAAAGTATTTGAAAAATTGTTGGGTATTTCTAAAAATTCCAAGGAATTTTCAAAAGCTTTAAAAAGTTTTTAATTATTTTAAAATATTTGAGACATTTTAAGGTATTTTTTAAAATTCCAAGGAATTTTCAAGAGCCTTAAAAAGTTTTGAATTATTTCAAAGTATTTGAGACCTTTCAGGGTATTTTTAAAAATTCCAAGGAATGTTTAAGAGCTTTAAAAAGTTTAAAATTATTTCAAAAGGTTTCAAGGAATTTTGAATATTTTAGGGCATTTTAAAACATTGTAAAGCATTTTTGATAGATTTCAATAATTTCAAGAGATTCCAAAGTATTTGAAAATTTTTAGGGTATATTCGAAAATTCCAAGGAATTTTCAAGAGCTTTAAAAGGTTTTAATAATTTCAAAAGATTTCAAGGATTTTTAAATATTTTAGGGCATTTTAAAACATTGTAAAGCATTTTTGATAGATTTCAATAATTTCAAGAGATTCCAAAGTATTT
>JAUELO010342015.1:240-14802 GCA_032357855.1 Amphibolips quercusostensackenii | reverse complement strand
ATATGGTTACAATAATAATTAGTAAGCAATCGCGGACAATTGTCCAGAGATAGTCCCGAAAAAATAACCCCTAAGCGGGGGTGTACGAACTGTGCTGAAATCTAAATGGCACATGGCTGAGGTCTCAAACGGTGACTCTGGGATACCGGGCGACCTCGCAGAGTATGCAGCCTTATCCTTGCATGTGAGGCTCTACAAGAATGGATTAACACTTTTGCCTAGCTGCTTGTAAAAACAACAATAAAAACACTAAGCATAGTTGTAGTAAATTCGGTTTAAAACAATCAAACGTGGAGGGCTCCTAACAATGTGCCGGATCACAGCACCGACTGCTCTAGAGTTGGGAGAGCCAATCAAGACGGATCCAGTGTGAGGGACCGACAAAATCTTGATACCTTTGTGTGGACGTATCGATTAAAAAATAACCTGCTACAGTGCTGCGATACCAGTATGCCCCCTAAAAGAAATGTTAACATAGCACAACTGCATGCTTTGTGGTGTGAAAACAACTAGAGCCCTCGCACCTTTAGCATCAACGTCTGCGAAACCATGCCGAATGAATCCGAACAAGGAACTATATAAGCGGAGCACCTACTAAACCGCAACCAAAACAAGCCGTTACAGAGAAAGAGTGGCTATCTTGGAAACAACTACGGCAAGGCCTTTAATAGAGGAAGAGCGATGCTTTAGGACGCAAAGAAACATCAACATTCAGGCTTGTCTTAAGCCTAAAGATCTGGCTGAACATGATGATGAGTTTCGTGGAGATGTCTTCGAAGAGTCTGATCTCTGGACCATAAATTGTAGCATGTTTTATGCAGCAAGAGCTTTGACAGACGTGAGCCGGAAAATGAAATTAACAGTTCATTATAAAACCAAAAGGCGAATACATCAACTCAGTACAAAGATAGGCATAGAAAGGCAGTACGCGTGCCGCATTCAGTGTATGATTGACTATATAACATCTTAAAGAATATCACTGCCAAAATTCGACAGTTCGTGCGCGAACTATGGATCTGTAATCACACACACTAGATAAGTCACAGCGGCTAAACAAAGGGTAGCATATCGTTGACAAAGTACGAATACTATCTGACACTAGAAAAAGTCAAGAGCGGAGATAGAGGAGAGTCTGAAAAAATGAACCGTGTTTTTCTGACCTATTTTGACTGTTCCAAGATCCTCTAGTTACTGTCGACCGCCGACCCAAACTGGAGGAGGTCAAAGCATTTTGACGAGAAGTATACGAAGTTCAGCATTCACTGTAAGAAAGCACAAAGAACATCAATAGCTTCAAGCCCGTCCATTATTACCAAGGAGATAGTGATAGACTCTTTTCTTTGTCTCACGTTATTTCCACTATCTCTTACACTACGTTATCAGAATTTATGATTCAAATTAAGAAAAATTACACCTAGCTTTAGACATTGTCAAGAAATACACTTAAGACATTTCAATAAAGTTTGAGTTGGAATGGAGTTCAAGTGGAGAAAACTACAAATACCTGGGCTTGCAACAGAGCCGCATACAGGACGTAGCATAAATAAAGGATACTTCTTGATGCAGATACAAACGACTTATTTGTTAAATTTGGTTTTCTGAACTGTCGGCGAGAAACAAAGTGACTGCAGTGAACATGATTTTCGTCCCGGTAATACTTTATTCATTTAATGTGGTTCTATGCACAAAGGATGAGCTCAGATCCATCGATATCGGGACGCGAAAAGTTTTTCATATAGACAAAAGCATGCACAATAGGTCTTCTGTTTCGCGACATTACATTCCCCGCCCCAAAAGCGGTTGTGAAATACCTAATCTTGAAGGTCTTAAAAACAGGATTATTCTGGGTACAGCACATATAGACGCATACGCACAAGACCCACTTCCAAAAATCATCAGGGAACAGAAATAAGTCAGCAAAGGTGCGTTTGTGTACAAAGCAGCAGAAACATCTGTTAAAACACTCGGCCTTGACTTTATTGTCAGGGTTGAACAAAATGCATCAAATCTTATCCATCTCTAGTACTCAATCCTGAAGGCCCAGTTAAAAAAACCAGAAAAATTTTTGTGAAAAACTCCCGGACAAGAGGCTGCACAGCATCTTTCACAGAAATGTGGAGGAGCAGTCGATATCGTATGAGCTAACGTTCACTTTCCTTGAATCACCCGGATTGAATACCGGTACGGAACGTTTAATTTTGGCATGCCAAGACAGTGTCATTTCCACTGCAGCATACCGTCACCATATTTTTAGCCGAAGCATTCTCGATGATAGCTGCAGATGGTGTCATGCACACTTCGAGCATTTGGAACACATACTATGTGGATGTCCAACTCATGCGGGAACAAGCTACATCTAAAGGCACATTGCGGCCCGGACAGACAGACGCATTCTCAAGAACCCGTTTTTAGGGTTCAGGGGGACTAAAAATGTGGACATTTGACAGAAACGGGGAGGGAATCAAATTTCACACAAGTCTAATTCCTTCTCTAATAACAATGTAAAAAAGGTTTAAATTAGTAATGATTGTCAAAAAGATTCAGAATCATTAGAGGATACTTGAAAACATGTCATTTATAGACCTACAAAAATTTATATCAAGAAATTCCAAAAAATACCGTTATCAGTATGAATTTGACAGAAAACTGATATTTTGAATTTTTTGTGGTATTTTTAAAATACAATAACAGGCGACGGTTGGGTGAAAATTTTAAGTTATTGGGTTATATAAAGTACTTATTTTCTTTATTTTTTCATAAGCCAGCTTTTCCGTATTGAAATCACATGTTAATTTCAGAAGCACTGGTTAGCATTGAAAAAAAAAAATAAAATTAAGGATGTTCTTTCGGAAAACGAAAAAACTGAAGGGGATCGATCATAAAAAATCAAAAGGCAAATTTTTCGGCCGCCTCATAAAACACATCATATTTTCTTTTAAACAGTGTATAGACTTACATATGTGCATATTTAAAACTAAAAGCCTTATATATTTTTTTTTAAAAGAAAGGACGATTATTTTTTCTTGCTTGCTATTTTCAATTACCAACAACTTTGGTATTTGATTTGAAAGTGTAACATTGTTACCATCTAACTATCATTGAAAGGGAACTTCTATGACCTGCAGAAATAATTAGTTCATTATAATTGTCAACTAGGAAATAATTAATATGATACTGATAATTATAATAATATATATTATTAATAATAGTTATAATAAATGTAAACAAAGACATCAGTTTATCAGAATAGTTGAATTTCAAACTACCAAGACGAATTTCCAACAGAACACATAATTTTCAACAAAATTATAGAATTTTAAAGCTTAAAAGGACAATTATCTTCAAGGAGTTGAATTTTCTAGTACTTTAAGCAAACCCCTATCATCTCACATGAGGCAAGTCTCTCTGCGGCAAGTCACATCTGCGGCATGTCACAACTGCGGCATCTCTATCTAGCGGCTTGTCTTCCGCGCAGAATTTCTCACAGTGAAGGTGACATGTTTGCGGCATATTTACCAATGGGCACCATTGTGACTGGCTATAGGAATAATATTAGATAATCTCCCTACCCTTTTCCAACTTATCGTGGGAGGGCGGGAAGAAACCCCTGTGATTATCTATAGAAATAATACTGGTTGGATTCTTTTCAACTGGTGGAAGATGCCGCAAAAATGTCAATTCAACTGTGAGAAATGCCGCGCAAAAGACAAGCCGTTAGGTAGAGATGCCGCAGTTGTAACTTGCCGCAGATGAGACATGCCGCAGGTATGACTTGCCGCGGACAGACTTAACGCATGTGACATGATAGGGACGCATTTAAAATAAGGTTCAAATCCTAATATGCGTAAAAAATGTAACTTATAAAAATACTCTATATCGTGTCTACCTGGAATATTATTTAACGCAAAAATAAAAAATTCATGAAATGTGTGCTTACCACAGCAATCGAAATGTTGACAACTGTTAATGAGGTGGGTGGTGATGTCCATGATCATGGTGATGATCGTCGTCTGCGTTAGTACCGGCTATCTGATAAAGTGCAATAATGCACACTACGAAGAAGACAGTAATAGTTCTTAGGGTTGCCATGTTGAAAGTTTAATGATTCTTAGATATCTTCCAAACGACTTTATATACAAACAAAATAGTTTCCCTCTTCCTCCTGGAGATAGAAATTGTTATGTTAATACAAGTTTCTACCAAAACAAGATAATAAAACTGTATTTACTCCCAGTTTCCCTACATGATGACTTTCGTAAAATATCGTCAAAGTTGACCCCTGAAAACATGGGCAAGGGCTTCTTTCACTTTCCGTCTACAAAGTCAAGCACACAAGTTTTATTGTGCTAGATGATGAAATTTTCCAAAATTAAATTTTCGTTATAAAAAAAAAAAACAATAATAATTTAGATCGAGGTAAAGTCGGTTTAAAATCCTATTGCCATTAAAAAAACTTTTATTTTTAGCTACAATTAAAAAAACAATTGATTCAATAATTGTTTTTCTTTGGACTAATTATTTTAAATTCAGTTATTTTGCTAAAACGACATTTTAATGTACTATAGAAATATAAAATGTTCATTTTGAAATTTTTGAAATTTTTTGAAATTTTTTGAAATTTTTCTCATGATTTAAGTAATCTTTTAAATAGTTTGAAATATTTCGAAAGATTCTGATGAAAATAATTTTAAAAGAAGCACTAAAAATTTTCTATTGAACTTGAAAAAATTTTAATTCTTTTAAAACCTTTCAGAATGCTTTGGAAGCTTTTGCACTTGTTTCGAAATCTTCAAAAATCTGTACTTTGTTTTAATTATTTTTAAATCTTTTTCAACTTCTAATTATTTTTCAAACTTTTTCAAAAGTGTCTGAATAGAAAAAATTGACTTAGAACCTTTTAAATTTTCTTTGTAAATTTGAAAAATCCTTTGGAATGTTTTGAAATCTTTTGAATCATTCTATCATATCTTATTTAAAAAAATCATTTGAGAATTTCCTAGAAATTGTAAAAAAAATGTATTGTTCTTCAAATCTTTTACATAATTACAAAAATAAATAAATTATCCGACCAAAAACGTAAATCCTTAGCCAAAAAGTTTAATTTTTAAGTATTTGTATTTTCAACCTAAAAAGATGAATTTTTTTGAAAGACAAATTTTTTTTAAAGAAAACTTAACTTTTTGAAACGGAAAAATGAATTTCATATCAAAAGTTTATTTTTAACCAAACAGTGTAATTTTTAACTATAAAAATAAATTTCCAATCAAGACGACTAATTTTTTGCCAACAGGGACGAAAATTAATTCCCAAAAAAGGAGTTTGATTTTCCAACAAAGAGTCGAATTTTAAAATAAACTAACAAATTCTTAACGAGATATGTAATAGTTGATATTTCATATAAAATAAAAAATATAATCTTTTAAAGCCTGCTAGTATTTTTACAATTTTCTATAAATATTAATTTAAAAAACAATCTGTATAAAATCTTCAAAATGATTTAAGTTTTTTCTGAATTTTTTTAAAAAGCATTATTTGTCAAAAATCTAAAACAAATTCACGTTTGGTCTTTGATTTATTGTATTCTTTTCAAATTCGTATTTTTTCAAAACTGTTTTTATACTTCAAAATATCTTTTAAAATAATAAGTATTTTTCCGAAAATTTTGAATAATCTTTCAACAATAAAGAAATTACTTTAAAACCTTATGAATTTTTTTTAATTTCAATAATTTTTAAAAATGATTTTAAATCTTTTCAACTATACTCATCAAACTTATTTGAAACTGAAAATCATTGCAAATTTTACTAGGATTCTTTAAAAATATATATCTTTTGTTTTTTATTTCTTTTAATTTTTTTAAATTTTTGAAAATTTGTAAAATGTTTCTTAAATGTTTATATATCTTTTTGAAATAACGCGAATTTTTGAAAAAGTTTTTAGAAAATCTTTTAGAACTAAAAACATTGCATCAGATCTTCAAATTCCTTTTTGAAATTTAAAAAATCTTTTTAAGTATTCTTTAAAATTAATTAAAAAAAAAAATTAGGTATTTTTCAGGGAACCTTAGAAAACTTCAATTCTCGTTAAATCTTTCAAAATTGATCTTAAAATGCGGATTTAAAAAAAAAAGTACGTCCTTAGCTGAAAAGAATAATTTTTAAATAGTTTTATTTCTAACAAATAACGATGAAATTCGTTCAGAAAAAAACGAATCCCCTACAAAAAAATTACATTATTCAGCTTAAAAGCATAAATTTGTAAGAAAAAAGTTAATTTTCAACCAAACAGTTTAATTTTTAATGTAACAAGTTTTTGAAAGAACAGTTACATTTTCAAGAAAAAAAAAGAATTTTTGAACCAAATATGAATAAACTCATAACGAAAACTGTAAAGGTTGATATTTGAACCAAAAAATATTCTCATTTTATTCTACAGGAGTTAAATTTATCAAAAAAATATAAATTTTTTCAAAACAGTGAAATTTCGAACCAAAACAGATTATTTTTTAACCAAATCTTGTATTTTGACCAAAAAAATCAGAGTTTTATCAAAACGTGGACAAATTTTGTAATCAGAAAGATGAATTCTAAGAAAAATACTTGTATTTTTAGCAATGAAAGATTTTTTTATTTAGAAAACAACAAACACTTAACAAAATTATAATTTAAGGAAAAAACTAATTTTCTATACAGAATAAAAATTTAAAATAACTATTTATTTTTCAAGTTTATTTCTTCATTATTTAAGGTTATATAAGTGTAATTTTGCAAAGATATTTGAAAAGTATTTGAACAAACGAATTAAAATAAGTTTAATAAATTTTCAAAAGTATATTTTATAATTTGAAAGTATTTATAATCTCTTCAAAACTTCTTGAATTTATACATACATTTGAAACTGAGTAGAATTATTCTAAAATTTTATTAAAAATCTTTTTATCCTGAAAAATTGTCTTAAATTCTTCCAAATAATTTTTCCAGAATTCGACTAGTCTTTTAAAATTTTTTTAAATCTTTCTAAATATTCTCGTAATATTAATTTTTCTGAATAACGACTTATTTTATTTTTTTTTGAAAAACTTCACGAAATTTAAATTTTTTCGAAAACTTTCAAAATTTTAAAATGCTATTATAATTTTTGAATTTAGTTTGATTTTTAAGTTTGGCATTTATATTTAGTTATATGAATCATTGTATATTATTTACTTTCAATTTAATAAATTTTTTGTTTAAATTTTTTAGTCAATGTGTTTCAAAAATTTTAGTATTTTTCCAAATTATTCGAATCTTTTGAAAAATTTTTTGAAAATATTTAAAAACTGAAATAAATCCTTTTTATTTCTATTGTTTCTATAGGTGGTCCAAAATTTCTTCCTTTAAAATTTCATGCATATCGCTTAGAAATTTGTTTAAATCCACGAAAAAATAAATTCGTTTTTGCTACTTTTTAAATATTATCCTCATAAATCAGTCTTATCGCATCCCAAAAAAAATCCCATAAGTGAAAAAATCGGGTTAGCGATTTCTTGTCGCTAATTATGATTTTTTTTTGGTTTTAAAATGTAAATTATTTCTAATATATAGAATACTGATTAATAATGATAACTATATCCTTACATTAATTTTTGAAATAAACTATTATCTTTTTTTGCAAGCTTCTTTTAGAATAGAAAAAGTCGCGGTTTTTTCCATAACGGTAATGGTTAATTAATGACAACAAAACAGCTGTTAAAACAATCAATTATTGTTTGTCTACTGCTCACTTAGGGTGCGTTAATAATTAATTAAATTCAGCAAAAATAAATCTTGCAATAAATCATTATTATGTATAACAATCTTCAGGTTCTTTCGAAGTTTTTGTCTTTCTATCGACTTTTTTCTAATTAAAGTAATAAATGATGCAATTCAACAAACATAGTGTTTGAAAAGTTTATTATTGCTCATAACTATTTTTCTTTATGCTGATGCTAGAAAGCTGCGTATTCTTAAACAATTATCATTGCTAAATTTAATTAAATTGAAAATCACTTCAAGTGGAAAAGTAAACAAAAAGTTACAAATTTCAGAAAAAACCACAATTCCTAGCATTATTAAAAAAAAATTATTATAAACAACAATAATAATTGTTTTATGGCTAATTTAAAAAAAAATATTATGTTTAAACTTAATTTAAAAAATATTAACTATTCTAAATAAAACTTACAAAAACGTATTTTTTTTATAGAAAATACGTGCTAAACTTTATGGAGCTTGGGTTACCTTTAAATATCTTTTTTTTTTATTACCAATAAAAATTCATTAATTTTTTTTTTTGTTAATTTAACCAAGTTTCCGGGCAGCATGCATGAAAATCAAAAAAGCCCAATGTATTTTTGGCATCAAAATGTTAAAAACAGAATTATTTACCAATATTAAAGAAATTATTTTCTTCATACATGGCATAAATGTCAATGCTGCATAACGATACCTTAATCTACTTACAAGGAAGCAGAAAACAAATTTTCAGCTTATCACTTTACAAAAAAATATGAATTATTTGTTCTCATCAGGTGATTAAAATAGGAAAAACTTTTCAATAAAGACATAGATGAAACAAGTCCAAATTTAAGAAATTAAATTTAGAAAAATCACAATTTAAATTTTTCAAAAACGTCCAACATTCAAATGTAACTATAAAACTATTTAGAATTAAAAAATAATGTGAGAAAAGATTTTGTAAGACACACTCTTCAGCGTCATTATTTAAAATAATAAAGCCAAAATAACAAAAAATGGATAAAAGTAGAAGGCAAACTGCAAAACCTCTTCCTTTTTTTTTCTACTGTATTTTTATTTTTTGAATCACAATAAAAAAAAATTGGCAAGAATATAAATTTGCACTGTTAATTTTTTGAAGCAAGATTGACAATATAAATAATTTTATTTAATAAAAAAATGTAATTCTGAATATTTCTAAACATTTTTTATGAAACAGAACGTTCTAATTTTAAATGATTTTTTAAATCTAAGACACAATTCTATTCTTAACAATTTACAAACACATTTGATTTTTTATTTTTTCTTACTTTCAGGACAGGTAGAAAAAATTACCAGCACTAAAAATAAAATATTTTAGAAAATTTTAAATGATGTAGGTTTTCATTTAAAATATTAATTTTACATTTTCAAAATTTTTAAATATGTCGAAAAAAATTCTAGAAGATCTTAGGATACTTTTTTGAATTTTGCAGTGTTTCAAACAAAAAGAGAAAAATTAAATTCTTAAAAAAAAATTTTAAGTCTTAGAATATATGTAAAGAATTGAAACTAATTTAAATCTGAAAAATTAAAGAAAATTACCAACCAAGTGTAGGTTTTTGAATATTTCGGAAAAAAATTCTGAAGATTTTTAAAGAGTTTGAATGGTTCCAAGATAATAAAAGATTTTTTTTTAATTTTTGCGGCATATTTGTTTACTTTTTTGACATATTTTAAAATTTTTTCATCGTAAAAATATTTGTTTGAATTAAAACTTAATCATTTAAAATTTTCCAAAAATTTTATTCTGGGTAATGGTAACTTTTTCACCGGTCCTTTTAGTCAAATACTTACAAATAATAGTGTGTTAGTCAAATATTAAGAACAAAATTGTGTTCTAGAATAAAAAAATTATTCGAAACTAAAATAATCTCTTTCAGAAATAATTTTTTTGAAATATTTAGAAATAAGGTTTATCATACAATAAAATGATTCATATTGTTAATCTTGCTCACAAAATTGCCAGTGAAATAGTAGATATATGTAAATATTTTTTAATTGTGATTTAAGAAATCAAAGAGAAAAAGGGCTTTTGCAGTTTGCCTTCTTTCCTCCATTTCTTTATATTTTGGCTTTTTTAATTTAAATAGAGAACCTGAAAATTTTAATTTTTGATTTATTCTAAATTTAATTTCTCAAATTAGTACTGGCTTCATCTTTTTTTTTATTTGAAAAATTTTTTCTATTTCTATTTCCTAATTAGCACAAATAGATAATTTTTTTTTGATAAACTGATCTGCTGAAAATATGTTTTTTATTTTTTCTAAGTAGATTAAGATAGCATTGTGCGACATTGACATTCCTGCCATGTTTAGAAAAAATAATTTCGTCTGGAGCACAGCTATCTCTAACTACGTACATTTTCTAAATTAAAACCTCAAAAAAAATTATTTTGTAAAAAAAATAAATGAAAAAAATTAAGTTGTATATACAACACATAAAATATACCACAATAATTTATATAAGCATCACTTATGCTATCTTCTTATATTTCGATACTAGATAGATGTGCTTTTTTGTGATTTCTTCTTTTTTTACACTTTTTAATTACAGTGAAGTGATAATTAATTCTGGTTAAGAAGATTTTCAAAAAATTTAGGAATGATTCTAGTCAGTTGAAAAAATATTTTTAAATTTGATAAGTTTTGAAGAGATTAAAAATATTCTCATACTCTGAAAGATTCTCGAAAATTTATTAAATATTTTTACATTTGTTTTCTTAAATGTTCTTACGTATCTTGCTAGAATTATATTGATATAATCTTAAAACAATGAAACAAATAAACTTTAAAAATAAATAGCTATTCTAAATTTTCATTTAATATAAAAAATTAGTTTTTTCTTGAAGTTATAATATTGGAGACATTCTGTTTGTTTTCTTTACAAAAAATCTTTCTTTGTCGAAAATGCAACTATTTTTGTTAAAATACGTCTTTCTGATTAAAAGATTTGTCCACTTTGGTAAAACTCTAATGTTTGTTTAAAAATACCAATTCTTTGATTATAAGCTAATCTGTTTTTGTTGAGAATTTCACTATTTTGTTGAAAATTTCTATTCTATGGATGAATTCAACTCTTTTTAGTGTAAAATGAAAATCTTTTTTATTTTAAATATCAACCTTGAAATTTGTTGTCAAGAATTTTTTTATTTTGGCTTAAAAATTCTTTTTTTTTTAAATGTAACAAGCTTGTTCAAAATTCATAGATTTTGATGAAAATTGGTGACTTTTGAAACGAAAATAATCTTTTTGTTCCAGTGTCATCTTGTAATATTTAAAATTAAACTGTTTGGCTGAAAATTATTTTTTTCTTTGAAAATTCATGTTTTTAAGCTAAAAAATGTAAGTGATTTGTAGAAGATTTAATTCTTTAAAAATAAATTTCATCTTTTTGGTCAAGGATTCACCCATTTTTTTGGAAATCCGTATTTTTCCAATGCTTTTAGAAGATTTCAAAAGAATTGAAATTTTCTAAGATTCCTAGAAAACTGTCCAATTTTTTTCAAAATCAATATTGAAAGAATTTTTAAAAAGGTTTCTTAAAATTGTCAAGACAAAATGTAAAAGGTTGATGTGCAGTTTTTTTAATTCTTAACATATTTTTAAAAAAATCTTGAAAAAATTTCAATCATTTTAAAAGGATGTATATTAGCTTACAAAACATTCAAAGATTAATTTAAAACGATTTTAAGAAATTGGAAACTTAATTTAGATTGTCGATGATTCCTAGGAAAATTTACTATATTTTTTTATTTGAAATCAATTAAATGAGGATATTTGAAAAGATTTTAAAACAGTTTTAAAAATCATTGAAATTCTCAAAAAAATACTTGGAAGATTTTAAGATAATTTGTTATTGGTGAAAGATTTCTCAAGATCATTAGGAAAAATACAGATGATTTGAAAAGATCTTTCGAAATTTTGCAGCATTAAAAAAAATTAAGATTTGAAAAGATTTTAAAGAATTGAAAACCAAATTTAAATTTATTGAAATTTCAGACAAATTATTTAGAAGCTTTTTGAGAAATTTAAAAGGTTTCAAGAGAAGTAAAATTGTATGATTTCTAGAAAAAACACAATGATTATTGACTTTGAAAAATTGATATTGAGATAATTTTTAAAATGTGTCTGAAACATTCAGGAAATTCTAAAAACTTAAAAAAAATCCTTAAAGATTTTACAGCAATTTTTTCAGGTTTGCATGCCTTTTAAACAGTTTCAGAAAATAGTCGAATTATTTTTAAAGATATTAGGAAATTCAAGTAGTTTTAAAAAGATTAGAAATACTTTGAAACTTTAAAAAATTCACGAAAATTCATCTGATATTTTTCAATTCCTATCAAACTTCTAAAAGATCTTAATATTTTTTCCACTCACTAAAATTTTTTTTTTTAATCTGTTAAGATCCTGCAAAATAAATGAAATTATATTTTCTTGACATATATGGAATCTTTAAATTTTTTGTGAATTTTCTCAAAAATTTTAGGAAAATTATATGTGTATAGCCTTAAAAGTAAGTAAACTTAAGTAAGTAAGCTTTAGAAAAATTTCAAATTATTTTTTGAAATTAAATTAAGGAGGATAATTTAGAAGATTTTGAAACATTTTATGAAAGTTTTTATGTCGTCAAAAAGGAATCTAAAAGATTTTAAGGCAATTTTTGCAGTAGCGAAAGATTTATAAAAAAGTTTGGAAAATTTTAATTATTTTAAAAAATGATATGGAAGTCTTAAAAACACTTGAAAAAGAAATAAACATTTAAAAAAATTTTTTTTAATTGTAAGAATTAAAAAACAAAATATAGATTTTCAGAGATTTCGTAACAAGTGCAAAAGCTTTTTGAGCATTTCAAAAAAGTTTCAATAGAATCAACATTTTTTTAAGATTAAGAGCAAATTTTTAATGTTACTTTTTCAAAAATTAATTTAATTAGAGTATATAAAAAGGTTTTGAAACATTGAATTTTCTTGAAAACGTAAAAAATTATGTTTATATTATTCTTAAAAGCAAATAAGATCATTATTAAATAAACAAAACGTGCAACATTTTAATTTTTTTATTTTAACCTTGTTTTATTTTCTCGTTTAAATTAATAACCTGCAATAATTAAAAGTTTTAGAAATTTTATTTTTTATTTTCAACTTTATCATGGCATGACACAACGCTTTTAGAATTGTCACCTACGTTTCTGAGAAAATATTTTCAACGTAAATAAAAGAGTATTATTAGCAAAACAATTTTATTTTGAATAATTTAATTTTCAAAAAGATCAATCCGAATTTTCCTCGTTTGAAATTATCATTTCTTGCTTTATACCGGAAATTGAATTTTAAAAAATTGCGTTACAAAGCACAATGTAATTGATGTACTTGACTTTGTGGACGGGATGCGGAAGAAACCCTTAGCCCCCTTTTTACAGGGCAACTTTTAAGATATTTTACGAAAGTCATCATTGGGAAGAACTGAGAGCAAATAATGTTTTATTGTCTTTTTTTGACAAAAACTTGAATGAACATGACAATGTGTATTTCTAAAAAAAAGAGGGGAACTAATTCGTATGTCTATAAAGCCACTTAAAAGACATCTTTTTGTATTGCAGTGCATGGGGCAAAGCATAAAATAATAAAAAAATTGCAGCTGTTTTTAAATTCTAAGCATAAATATTTTTTGTCAGTAATAATAAATTTAACAGTAGTTATAAATTCTAAAATTTCAACAAAAGCAAGCAGCTGAATAGTGGTAAATCTTGATATTTGGATTAGAAAATTCTGAAATTTAAAAGTTTATGTACTATTATGATTTATTTTGTTTTTTCTATTAAATAATTATCAGAATTTAAAAATTCATAATTTTTTTCTAAAATTTTTAAAATTTAAACGCTTAATAAATAAATGATGGTAAAGCGTTTATAATTGTCAAATTCATAAATGTAAGCAAGTATCTAAATCCACGATATCCTCAAACGAATAAAAAATTTCATTTCAAAATGTTAAGAAGAAACTACATATTCTTTCAAATTAATTAGAATGTTTTTGAACTTTTTATTATTTTTTAAATTCTTTTAAAAATTAGAAGTATTTTTCAGAATAATTCTGATTTTTTCTAAAACTTTCATTAAATCCTAGTCAATTAACAAAAATCACTTAGAATGTTCCAAATTATTATTTTTCTTTCACAATTTTGGATATCTTTGCAAATCTTTTTTAATAATCTGCTCAAAGTGATTTTAGAAAATAAGCAATGCGTCTTAATTCTCTAAGAAATATTAAGAAAAATTTTCTATTATCTTAAAACCTTCCAAAATCCTGAAACAAATTCAAAATTTTATTTTAAAATGTTAAGAAATATTCATTTGGTTCAAAGTATTTAAAATTATTTAAAATTTTTTATTATTTTTGAATTTTTTATCATTTCAGAATTTTTTCCAAATGTTCTAAATATTATTGTGATGATTCTAATTTTTTTTTAACTTCTATTAAATTCTAGTGGGATTAGGAATGCAGGGAGAGTAAAGAGAGAATAGAAGAGTGTTTAAAAAAATGGTACAAAGGGTAAATGGAGAAGGAGGAGTACGACAGGAGGAAAAGAAAAGATGCTAGAAAGGGACAGCATTGTAGAAAAGAGAAATACAAGGAAGAAGTAGAAGAAGCGATCAAAGAAGATAGGGTTTAGGATGTGATATATAAGAAAAGAGGGGGAAGGAAGCGAGTGAATGAAGAAATAGAAATGCAGGAGTGGACGGATCATTTAAGGGTCTGTTAAGGGCA